>JAHKKF010525912.1:0-30273 GCA_019740295.1 Labeo calbasu
ACTTTAAAATATGTCAGATTACATAAATGGGATGTAAGATGTGGTTCACTATGACTTTAAATCTAAGGATTATATCTCTAAATCTTAAAGTATTTTTGGCCCATGTGCAGGACACCATGTCAACAAACTGTACAAAATGTTTGAATGATAACTACCACGTAACATGCTCTCTAATGATGGACATAATCATTTCAAATCAATTACCATCTCTGGTTCTTCGAATTTTCTTTCTTGCCATATCCATATTCTTCCATTTGTGCAAGTCTTTGTTCATGGTGCGATGGGGTGGAGGTGACTCACGCTACAGTCACTGACTGCTGTTATAATAATGCGGCATGAATGTCATCTCTAGAGAGCGAATCAACAGCGGACCTGGTCCTCTAAGCCATGACACGAGCGCTGCATATTACTGACCACAGCTAAGCAGCCACCGGTCAGGGCTTTACAATCTATTATTACACCACATCATAGAGTCCACCTGCTGATCCTACTACTCTAAAGCTGTTGGGTTTGAAAGACTGTCGAAAATTGGTTTTCAGTGCAATGTAAAGGTTGTATATTATCATCTGCTGCAATACGCAGCGCACGCTGCGCTCAAGATAATCTTTTCCACTGGTCACAACAATGTGGAATCTAGAACGATTTAGAATCTTCATCGAATGCACATTTATGGTGTATATTGCTGGTTTGTTTTTACGAACCAAGACACAAGTTAGTATTATGTCTCTTGTAATTGACAGTGAGCCACAGATGCTGTGGATAGAACACAACTTGTATTGAACCCGGAATATGAGCTGTGATATCATTGCTCAGAAAGTGTTTAGAAAGTGCTTTGAGCTTACATGACATATGGTGTAATATATTTAAAGTCAGAAGCTGTACAGACACATTTTAAGCGTTCTAGAAACATCTGGGGTGCGAAGATACAGATCTACACTGTTAGATTTGTTAACCATAATAAAACAGCATTGACGGGTTATCAGTTCTCAACACTGCCTCCAAGGACTCTCACTTCTTTTTGGTAACTCACTCTGACTGAATTTGATACATATGGTTCTGCGTCTGGGGAACTTTGAGTGGAGATAAAAGATGTTCTATGCTTGAAAACAGACGTAATTATAAATAACATATATACAGTACACACACACACACACAAACACATTTTGTAGGAGGCTCATTGCTACTCTGCAATATGTTAACTAACAAAGTTAAACATCTGCACTCACTGTAAGTAGCCATTGCCGCAATTTAGTGAATGTAGAACAATCACAATTGTGATGTGTGTGGATGTTGATATTCTTGTCATGTAAGATATATGCATTTGTTTGAAAGCATTTTTTTTCTAATCAAGATGTGTAATCAGTAGTAAATTTACAGCTTAAAAAGTTCCTCAATGACATTTTTCTTCTGGAAGTGACAGAATTTTGGGTGAGAGATCAACGGCACAAGCATCAGTAAGTATTAGTAATGCATTTGATGAATATTTTATAACATCAGCCCCCATTTCAAACTAATTATTAGTTCCTAAGCAATGGCTAACATTGGCTTGGTATTTCCATTCTGTTTGTTTTCTTTCCAATAAGCTACGGTCACGTTCAAAGGCACTGCGTGACAAGAACGACCTACCTTTTTAAGAAATCAAATGTTACTTTGTGTATTTGTACAGCTCTTGCATTGTATCAGCTCTTTCTAATGCGCAATGTATTTGGTGAGCGATAAAAAGATGAAGAGATTGCACAGATAAAATGCGTTGTATGGATCTGCTTTATGGTGTAAAGCCAGAACCTGTTCGCATTAGTATTATAGTCCTCAAAGATTTCCTCATTCTGTCCCATGTGATCTTTCTTGTTTGAGGAGTCCCTGATCAAAGCGCCTTCTCTCAGATCTTCTTTATTAGATTTTACACTCGCTCCATAGGGGAGCAGGAAACAATACTAAACACGGCGCTTTGAGTGAACAGATATTTATTTTCCCACAGATCGATCAAACCAAGTGCAAGTGCAGCAGGCAAACCCGTCGCTAATTCAAATCAATAAGGCGTGTTATAGACAGAAATTTGGGTTGATTTGTTCGTGTAACTGATTGTTCGTGTACAATGTAAATTTAAGAATGTGAGGTTTGGTAGGTTCGTGATGCGAATCAGTATGTCAAATCAACATGTTAAGCCAAATATTGTATGGCATATAAACAAATATAGTTTGAAATATCCTCTCGCGCTGAGGAAGGGGAGGGCAGATCTGTCCTTTAATTGGCAGGGCAGAAGTTTGCTGTGGGAAGAGTTCTGCTTGAATGAGATCTGGGCATGGCGCCAAACGAAGGGAAAAATCTTCTTCGTCTATTCCGTTCTCATTCTCTCCCCCTATGACAGCCGAGCTGTTCGCTCATCATTAGACAAGGCATGCTGAAGATTCCCGAATTTGATTTTAATAACGTAGATGTCTTCATTACGACAGCCTTGGTGCCTTGCAGTCGGGTGATAATGTACTTCCTCAGCATTGTGAGATTGTCATGAAAATCCCTCCCTTCTGTTCCATTCACCACTCAAGAGCAATCAGGTGTTTGTGGCACATTTCGCACAAAACCGATTGCTCCCTTACAGTAATGTTGGATCTGGATCGAAGGGCCTTTCTTTGCCTCTAAATTAGGCAAGGAACAACCTCTTTGTTGTGTGATTGCCTCTTTGAGGGTTTATTGTGCCAATTGTAAATCATCAGAGTTGTTTCTGGAAGCATATGCGAGGCCTCACGTTCAGTATTTTAACCCACCGTTCTTGAAAAGCGGAGCTAGTGCAAAGATCCAGGACATTAATCTCACTAAAACTATAGCGGAGGGTATTAGAACGTTCTCGTTTTTCTCTGAGGTCAAAAGAATTTGATTGAGGGCCGGGAGACCCAGCAGGGTCCTGCAGCCCATGGCTGCGATCCCCCCCTTGCCCTCAGGCCTGGCCTGGTCTGCATGAATGCCAGAGGTTAGGCTGCCATTTTCCTCCCTGTTGCTGTGTCGCCATGACAACGGATATAGAAATCACAGAAGAGACTTGGGCAGGAAGGAAAACAGACCTAGTGACACACGCTGGCACAGATGCATGCGATTCTTGTGTGGGCTTTGGGAAAGATGAAGTGGATGGGTAAATAAGAAGATAAAGCGGTGCTCAAACTGTTTTAGTGACGTTGGTGAGTAAACAAAGCGCTCTGCGTCAATGCTCTCTTTGAACAAAGGTTTCAAAGACTGTATTTTATCATCTCAGCCTACCCAGTAGTTTAGTATGTAGCTCAACTTTAGGTTCGATTCCATGGAACACAATGTATACCTTGAGTGCAAATGTAACTGCTCTGGATAAATGCTTGTACTAATGGTTGCAACCAAAACACTTGTCATACCAGGCGCCAACCTTATCAAGACCTTCTTAGTATTTCAACGACGTTGAGTTGTGAGAGCCATACAAATGCTATGGCTACAGGCGTCCGTTTGTGAGTCTCAAACATGTCAAGAGAGTGTGGAAAAGTTGCACAAAGCATGGGAGGCCTCTACTGGCCAACAAAGTCCTCACATGTATGACATAGCCGGGGGAATAGGAATACCTTAGGAATATTTACGAGATCACCAACAGCCGGTGGTTTTATGTGAATCTCTGTGAGTAGGATAATGGTACAGTAGATGTGCAAATCAAGTCTAAGTCTTGTCAACACCAATGCTGTTTGGTCCTATTAAAAATTCCTTGCACAAGCCTGAGTATTTACTAGAATTAGACCTTGAGAGCTGGGAGCTGTGTTTTTCCCCCTTTCCGTTCTTTTTTTTTTTTTTTATGACACTAAAAGGGATGTTCCCCAAACAGTCAACTTCAACAACAGTTTTTCGGAACAGTTCAATAAGCCTGTCAAAAACTTCACACACTTCATTGAACAATAAAAATCGATACCATTAAACACTTCTCAGAAGCAAACGTAAGCACCTCTCATGAGACCCCGTGAACTCCTATGTTTTTTATAGAAATAAATATATATTTCACAGCTCTGTCAATAACACATTCTGGAGATCTTAAATACTTCATTACGTCTTTCAGCTCGAAATTCTCTTATGTTTTCCCTGCTCAAACCCTTCCACAAAACCTTTTGTTCCTTCGTCCTACGTCGTACACTTTAAAACCCAGAGATCTTAAATGGGACGCAGCATTGTGAGGTGTATCATACATCATATTGAGTATTATCTCCATAACATTAACATAATCTGCTCTTCATGGAACAGGGCAAAGGGTGAGCGGCCAATCAGACGCTTGCTCAGTCGCTAATCATTTGCCTTAGCCTTTGTTTCCTGTGAGCATTCCAATTTATTCACAGATGTATAAGCAATTTCTAACCTTTGTTAGGCAGAGGTGGAAGTGCTTGACATAATCTTGCGGAAACAGACTCCACCGTCGGCCAGATGACAGGTCATATTAAGTCCTCCGGCTGAACTCAGGCACAAGCGAGCTAACCTCAAGTACGACCACAAACAAGCGAGACTCCACAGTTTTGTCAGGCAGTCTTATTTAGTCACCATTCTCAGCCTGAAGGCAATGAAAGTAGGCAGAGGAGAATGTGATTAACTTGGAATAAAACTGCATTTAGTTCCACTTTGTTCTAGCATACTGACTACGGTACATTTACTGAGATAATTACTACATACTGTAGTACCAACCTTTGCAAGACATTCCCTAGTAAGACTACTCCTAATATAGAAATCACTCTGTTGTATTTTTAGATCCAATGTACCAGATAAAAGAATGTTCATTACAGTTGTAGTAGTAATCCCTATTTGCAGCAGAAGTGTGACTTTCCTTTTCAGACCAATGTCTACTGAATTTCTACTGAAAGGTTTTAGGTTATTTGCTGTAAAGTATCCCAAAATTGAATTTGATTGACATCTGTTTAGAAGATGCCTGGCATATAACCCTAAATTCGAATTCATAAGGCGCAGCCGGTATGTTCCCTTTTTGGATTACGGCTCAAAGAATCTTTTGCGGCTGGATATAAACGGTCTAAAATGTATGGAAAAACCTTAAGTCCTCTGAAATGGTTCTATGAAGATTAGGCTAAGCATAAAGTACTACTACATGTAGGTGACCTTGATGCTATCTGTAAGAAAGATGGGATCCTTGCTGGGTAGCTTTTCCTCTTTCCTAAGATTTTGCCAGGCTTTGCTTTCGGGGCCAAAAATCAGATCCCCGTAGCATCTCCTACAAACATAAAGTGTACACTCACAAACCGGCACAATGTATCGCTAAACAGAGAGTAAGACTAGTTTACGGTTGACTTGTGCCTAGGAAGATTACGGAAGCACCGTCAACCCAAGAATTTCCGAAGCCTTTGGAGCTGAGGTAATTTGCCCTTTCCTACCCACCTTCTTGCTCTCTCCTGCTCTTTCTTTGCCTTCCTCTCTCTCCATCTACTTCCAAATGCTATTCTCTATTAATCAGAGCTCGCAGTTCAAACTGGTCTTCAACTTCCTCCCCAATCCGCATTAAGCCTGTCATTTCTGGCTATTATTTACTTTAATGGGCTTTGGCTGATCCCTGGCGCAGTGGCGGAGGGAGAGAATAATACAGCTGAGGGTAGCGGGGCCTTAGACGGTGCGGCCACGACTTTGCCTGCAGATTAGCCATGGCAGATGGGCTTTCCAGGGGCTTCCTGTGAGCAGGAGTGTTGATTGAGAGGGTATAATGAGAGAGGTGGTGTCCTCACAATGGAGCCAGCCACCTCACTACACCTCTTGCGTCTAAACAACCCCCCATTCCCGCTCTCTCTCTCAAGACTCTGGCCCCCCTCCCTCAGGTTCCTTTCTTTTTTCTCTCATTCTCTCCCTTTTCCTCTCCCTCTATTCCTCCGATCTTTCTTCCATGGAGGAAGTCAGAGCGCNAATGAGAGAGGTGGTGTCCTCACAATGGAGCCAGGCACCTCACTACACCTCTTGCGTCTAAACAACCCCCCATTCCCGCTCTCTCTCTCAAGACTCTGCCCCCCCTCCCTCAGGTTCCTTTCTTTTTTCTCTCATTCTCTCCCTTTTCCTCTCCCTCTATTCCTCCGATCTTTCTTCCATGGAGGAAGTCAGAGCGCAGGAAAGAGCACAAAAGCGACTGTAAATAAGCATGAGTCCTAATCCAGCATTAATTGGTCCTCTCTCAGACTGGGTGTGCACTTTTTGAGGAAGTTTTTCGGGACTGCTGCAGGTTTCTGGAAGAATACCCTCTGCTTCTATTGTTTACTTAAAAAAACAACAACGTTTTTTTGCTCCAGAGTTGATAATTGTGGGGTTTACTCAAGTCTGAGGAATGGAATCTTGTCAGTAGCGTTAGCTAAGGCACATTTTTACATTTTGAAATTATTTTCTGTTATAAGTTGACTTTGTTTTTAAAAAAGGCACCAGAGAGCATGATGTCATATCCCATCCTTTGCAGTGTCGGATAAAATTCATGAGCATGAGCATGCATGCACAAAGTCTAGTGTTACCATTCCTTTAGGGTTAAGGCTTTTATCAAACCTGTGACCTAAACTTGAGTGCATAACTCAACTTGCACCATTTGTGCTGCGTACATGAATGCTACCTCAAACTGTGCAACTCATATTTTCATTTGAAAATGTCTAACTGTTAAAATTGTTATAAAATAAACATGTTAAAAGGCCTTCTAATGTGTACTCACGTCCAAGGAAAACTGTTACCAAGTATATAAGGCAAAACGTGACTTGTTTTGGGTCGTCCAATATCTCACCTGTCATTTGAAGGACTTTGATGGTATTTGTGGAAGCGGGACAGGCCTCTGAATTATAGAAGGCCAGGTCAAGTTTGTGTACAAGAGTTGATTTTTTATTATCGTGCGATGGGTTCCCTCTCTCTCTTTTCTCCACAGTCTGTTTCCACACAAGAGACGCCTTACAATCCAGTGGCACCAATTATCCCCCTCCTCTCGGCGCTTTTAGCAACTTTTTCAAAACTCTTTTCACTTGGCTCTTGTCAAGCAGTGAAAGAAAAACTAACCACCATGTCAAGAGAACTCAGCTGCCTAGCAACTGGGCCACAGTTTAATTCTGATTTGCTTCAGGTCTTGAGTAATGGAATTGACAATGTTAAGCCAGTCACTAATGTTGTTTGTCACCTCTGAAATGCAAACAAAACTTCATTGTTTTCCAGGGTATTGGGCATGATTGATGTTTAGAGTCACAATGGCATCATTCATTTCGCCCCTGTGTTTTTGCGAGGATTGATGTCATATCTTTTCATGGCATATTAAATGTTTTGGAGGAGCATGAAACCGCGTCGCTTTTCATCTCGTGGAGGCTCTGACGCATTCTTATAAGTAGCGAAGTTTAATGATTCCATTCAAGTTGTGTCCATTTCACCCAGAAATAATTTAATAAGAACTGGGGCCCTCCGAGAGCCTCAGAGACACGGAGTAATCCGAAAAGAAAGGATAAAAGGAACTTCAGAGAATAAAGCCTTTAAGATGAAAGTTCTTCGCTTCTTTCTTTTCATGACACCCCTTCTTTGTTTGTCGGGCAACTTTTTGTAGGTTTTTGTTTTCGACACACTTTGCGTATAAATATTTTGATCAGAGAAGCGATCCAGTCAATGAGAAATTTTTAACTCTTTTCATAGGCCAAAAATGATCTATCTATCTATCTATCTATCTATCTATCTATCTATCTATCTATCTATCTACCTTATTATTATTATTATTATTATTATTCATTCATTCATTCATTCATTCAATCCGAAAACATTGAAAATTAATTATTTTTCACTAATATTTTTCTGGCAAACATAGGCAGTACAGTGTCTAGTAGAGTTGGTTAAACCATGATTAAACCATGATAAACCATTAAGGTCTTTGCACACTCCAAGTCCAAAATTCTCATCCGAAATTTTTGCATGTTAAAAAATAAATACGACCTTACGTTGTGTCAATCACGTTTACACACTGTCTCCAAAACAATCATTTTAAAGTCTTAAAAAAAAAAAAAGATGTTCTGCGTTTTTGCATCCGCAGCAAGCATTTTGATAGGAAAGGATGACGAAAAAAAAAAAAAAAACACATACAAAAATTTCAGACTCAGTGTGCAGTGTGCACTTACGGTTTCTCCCACCATCACTACTGTATTCAAACTTAAAAGTCATTTTCATCAGTAGTGCTTCTTCCAACACAAGATCCAATGTGACCACTCTTTGATATTTTATGAAGATATGTCCATTAGCATTTATTTTATTTGCTTGTATGTTTATATTGCTTGACTGTCATATTAGAAATTACAGACATAAGTATTTGAAATGTATGTTTCACTTTATGGCTTCAAGTTTGGTGTTTAACAAAATGGTCAGTGCATTTGACAAATTAAGTGTGTAGTTGAAACCTGGTATACGTGAGTCAAAATTGGGCACTTGCCAGACTTGTTATATGATATTTTATTTCAGAATTTCATGTTTGTTTGTTTTTTTGGTGTAGTATCTTGATTTGAGGATTGAATAAAGATTCAGTGATAGAGAGCCTGGTATCCAGACAGCTGATTGCTGGATATCTGAATGGCAGATTTGTATGATATGGAAACTGGCAATTTCTTCTGCTTCATAGAACATTTTTCAAAGGCCCAAATGGCACAATAAGAAAGCCATCCATCACAAAGAAGGGAAAATTAGCAGAAATAAATGGGACTCTCTTTCTCATCCCCTCACTGTCTCGCTGTACCCGGGAGAGGGACGTCGGAACGACAGGGTGGACGTGCAAGAATAGACAACAATAAACATGGTCACATCAAAGTCCCAGACGGTGGTATTGGAGCAGGCCTCGCTGGGCGATGGGGGGAAAAAATAAACGTTGGAGCTCTATATCAAGCCCCCTCCACCCGATTCTCCCCGACATCCTTCCTCTGGTTGGACATTCTGCTGTTACCAGGTGAGTCCAAAGGCGGACGCTCAGATTTATGTATGTGGGTTTTACTTCCCAACGCTTCCCAGCTCTGGTGTGCCGCCACCTACGAGATTTTAACACATAATCCACTGGGCAAATAATTTTCTGCCACCCTTGGTTAATGCAGGCCAGGGTGATAAACTAACATCTCCTCTTATCTGAGCCTGACACAACAGACGCCTGTGTTGTTACACGGCTTTATTATTATTAATTGTCAGTGCCCACGTATTCCTTTGTTCGTTTTTGCACGCTGGAGTCTTCAAGAGCGTTTAGGTTTGCCACAGCAACCCTTTGAAGACTATTTCTTGGCTGATATAGGGCTTTTAAAATGTATCACATATATCAAAGATTATTTTAATTGCTTGTTTTGCGGGTTTGATTTCTTGTTTGCTTTCAGTATTTTGTATGCAGGAAACATATTTTAAATTCTATGCTATCTGACCAGCATAGCATTTATATTTATGCCAAAAAAATTACAAATGGCATGGATGTATTTGGAAATTACAACAGTGCATTATTACGCAATACTAAAAAAACAAAAACCCTCAATGTAAGTTGGTTGTTTTTGCAGTCTGCATTTTGTAAAAGGGCATTTAATCACATACAGCATCACAACAAATAAAGACATTATGTGGTAAACAGAAAATCTGGGCATTTTCTGAAGTGCTGCCCTCTCACTGTAACCTTACAGCACTGTTACCATCTGTCCTTTATGAGGGCATTACTTCCTGTTTTCCATTTCCATACAGTATTGTGTGCAAGCCTTTAGCCATTTACATAATTGCTGAAAGATTTTTGTCTAAAACTGATATCCAAGTGAATGTCACTGGATTGAATTAAAGCGTAAAACAACAGAAGAAAAGGGAACAAAAATAAAATGAAGATGTTTGTGAAATTAGTAGCGAAGCATATCTGTTTTTTTTTTTTCTCTCTTTCTCTCTCCGTCTTGCATGGCCCTTAGTAACCTAATCAGGGCTGGCTTTATCTGGTAATCCACATTTAAACTTTAACCTGTAGGGGGGCTCTTTGTGCTAGTTAATGTAAGCATAAAGGCAGACCGGCCTGAATGACTAATCAGATTAATCATATTTCACAAGACTAAAGAGCTTCTCTAAAAGGCGGCAGAATTAGGCCTACATCCATCTGAGGGTGATGGGGGAGAGAAGGGGAAAAAAACTCAAACAAAACAATTGTATCCCTGACGAAATGATGGCTTGGAATAATTTAATGTTCAAAAGGCAAGTTTTTAATCAGCTCAGCTGTCTAAAGCTTTACATACTCAGGGCTTTTAGGTCATATTAGACAATAACGCTAGCAAATGACAAAACAGAGTCTGGGATCAATGTGCGTGTTTTGACCTTTCTTGAAGAAATGCAGATTGTATAAGAAGCTACTACAAATTTTAGTTTAACTGACTTTATGTATGTTTTAGGGCTTAAAACTTAAAACTACCTTGTTACAAGGAGAAAAACGGCCCGTATACATGTTAAAGTGGTAGGTGTTGTTTCTTCCAACTCTGTTTACTAATGAATATTCATGCCGGTGTAAATGTGAGCTTCTTAAACTATGCATTATTTATGACAACACACACGTTTCACTTTGTCAGAGGGTAAAGTCAATTACCTGTCAAAACGGCAAAATGCTAAATGGTGCAATTCACGTGAGAGCGCTATATCAAGAGCTGTGTGTAATTTTTAGCTGTTTTCCTGTGTCAAACATCTGTTGACAGAGCGATGCGCATTCTGGAAGAAGGAAGTTTCGTTTTTAAGTAAGAAGTAATGTGACATTCTGCATTCTCAAATCTGTACTCCTCTGAGCAATATTATTAAGAAAAATGGCGGAACATGAATATGCTGTTGTATTTTTTTTTTCAATGCCGCACATGATCTGTAATTTATCACAAACGAGGGGAAAGGCTGTATTTAAATGATCTAATTGCAACCGTAGTGCTTTTCCTGGAACTGTGCGTAGAGACACCAGCAATGTGAAAAACACAGGCTTTGAGTCCAGGCCAGGAGGAACAGAATAGCATGTCACTTTTCTACCATCATCATATCGGCTATAATTTTCATTCCATTAGGGTATGGCACATGCTATCAGGGTTATCATATCAAGCAGTCAAGCATGTAGTCCTCGTCTTTTCACATACAGTAGATTCTCTGACAATTGTTCTCCTGTCTTCTGACTGGAGAACGTACATGACAAGTCATGTTAGGCCCAAGACATCTATTCTTCTTCTCTTTGTATTATTTTTATCCTGTGAGATTTACCGTAAGGGTTTATGTATGAATAAAGAGACGGTTTTAAGTTTTGGTGCAATTAAAAATAATAATAATAATAATAATAATAATAATAATATGTGGATAATTCTGAAATCTACTGTGTTTTATTTATATATTTAATTTATATTATTGTTTATAATTTAAATTTTATTTTATTAGAAACAATATTTTAATTTTAAATTCAATTTCATTTTTTTTTTTCCATTGCATCTGTTTTATTTACTTGGTTAAATACACTGTGGGAAATTCCTGCTTTCTAATATACAAGAAATTAGATTCACTCAATCTCATATGCATGCAACATGTATTAATTCTCTCGAACATGACACAGGAAGCAGGTTAGCAGAGGGCAAGTGTGGTCTAAACAGTTGGGGTTGCACAGTCAGGTTGTTAGTTATACAAACGCACCGGTTCACTCCTTCATAACAAGGGTAATGTCCACCTCCCAGCGGCTCTTAACTAGGGTTTGACTCCATCTAGTGGTTCACTGAGCTTCCTTCAGTCCTGAGTAACTCCATGACCACCAGGCCTTCACGCCATCATTTACACATGCTCACAAGAACATAATGCCCTTTATATTCTGTAATCCTGTGTTTAACATCTAGAGTAATTTCCAATTAAAAACCAATTAGGAGTAAACTACGTACTTAGAGATTTACAGAAGACCTTTGGTTTGAAAAAAAGAAGGGATCAAAACTATTTTAGGAGGTTAGCCTGGGCTTGGGCTATCAACATGAACATGAGCTTAGCCCATCCTCCAAATCTTGGTATTATCCTAATTCACAAAAATAAAGTTGTCGCTGTCATTCCAATTTTCTCTACTTTTCAAAATTGGAATGAAGTTGCCTCCATCTCTGTTAATCGAGCAGATTACTTACGTAAAGAAACAATCTGGAAGATTTTCCCTCATAATCGTGTAATTGACCCCCTCTCTTTGGTTGTATTTGACAGGGCAATTTCCACACTTATTAAGGTTCTGACACACTTGAAGTAATCGTATTAGTGCTTTCTATAAATTAGCCTAATATTGTGTATTAGCACGTGTGCACTGGACGGCCGTCATACCCAACGTGTGATGTCTCTATCATCCGTATTCTGAGGAAGAAAAAGACCTGGCGGGGAACAAAAATAAGCACAGGCCTCTGGACTTAGTCAATCATAAAATTACTCATCACCTTCCCCTCATGTTTAAAAGACGCCTGCGTCGCACCGCAGCACGGGTCCATAAACAAACTATCGCAAAAGCGACAATGACGTGAGCACGCTAGGCTAGTGAAGAAATCTCGAATTTCATTACATCAAGGTAAAAAGCATCACCGTTGGACCCCTGGATCCTAGGGCCTCTTGAGCGAAACCTTCGAAGCATTTCAAACTTCTTTTCCAACCTTTAGTGATGCTTAACAGGCTTGACATTTCGCCCAGCCGGCGTCTGTAAACACTGCAAAGGTAGAGAGGACGAAGTTGCAGTGTAATAACTCACTAGTGCAAAATGAGACCGCTCGCTGGGCATGCCGGAGGGAAGAAACAGCGCGGCCCTCCTCGCGCCGCTCCCCTCTGGTGAGGAATGCTCACTCTAGAAACTAGCTTCTAGTTAGGGTTCTGCCACATCCTGGTACTTTTATCTATGACCTTCGACCCCAGGCACATCTGGAAACTTAGTTGGAGTCCAAAAGATGAGGATGTTTTCTTTACTTTTCTTCAAACCTTTTATGGAAGACGCCAATGTTTTCTTCTCCTCCTCATCAGAGTGGTCTCAAAGCGCGAGCGTGTAAAAATGGCTGCACTCGTTATGAACTTCTGCAGATGGAGTGTTTGGGCCGAAAGTGCATGTGGGACGGTCTAAGACAGAAGACCACATCGTTGGCCTGGGGCTATATGGTTCTTAAGATCTCAGAAGGGCAGATAAACATCTTAGGGAGGTTCAAGGTCCAGAAATACAAGGCCTACGACGCTTTGAAGTGCCGTGATGGTCTTGCTTAATAGACATGGCGCGCATGGCCAAGGCAAACACTCTGTTGTAGGATATTTTGAGGTTAGACATAGAATTACATCTGTGATCAAACACATCGGCTGTTTATTTAGTTAGCTCATGGAGATGAACTGAACCCTCTTGATGTTAACCGGTGCAAGATGGTTCCATAACCGCCTAGAGGCCTTCTTTTGTTCAGACGTTTCTATCCCAGCGAACTGGGATCGGTTTGTTTGTGCTGAATAATTTGGAAACCCAAAAACCACGACACAAGTTTTTGGATTTGTGGTGTCTTGTAAACACACCAAAGTACACAACGGGATGCATTCGAGAGTAGGTGAACGCGTGGCCTCTTGAACCGAATCTGTTTTGGCACGTCTTGAGCGACCTGTTGGAGCCACGCTTAATGATACGATCTGAAAATGGAATCGTGGAGACAGATGAAATGATCGTGGCGGTGCAGTGATCAATCATATCTCATTTTGTGGTGTTGGTTTGGGCTGAGGTTTGGATGGAAAGGAGAGGTGGATGTGGGAACACCATGGCTAGAAGATCACCATGATGGCCGTCCAGAGGATGTGGAAACTGATTTTTTATATGGGCTTCACACAGAGCGGGCCAAGGCCCGTAACTGCAGCCTTGTTTGACAGAGGTGACATTTACTAGTCGTTTCTCTCATGCTGGTCTTCCGTGATTCTCACGTTTCTGTTTCTCTGCTTCATCTTACGGCATTTCTCCTTTGCTTTTACAGTGCTCAGAATTCAAGCTGGGCGTAGCGACAAAGTTCACTCTTAGAGTTTCTACAGACATCAGATGTAGGTCTCTAGGGTTGTTTGTTTCACTTGAAGGTCCTCGCGGGAGTATTTACACCTGTCTATCAGAGTCTAAGAGTGATTATCTCATAGGTCTGGTTTTGCCTTGGAGGGCTAGTGTGCTCATATTGAGTCTCAGGCGTATTTAGTTGCGAGAGAAGACGTCGTAATTCCCTTGGATACTCAAACCACTCCAGGCCTAGTGTGCCCACAAAAGTTTTAAAAGGGGAAGTGAATGAAACGTATTTAGTTTATATCATGAGCCTGACACCTGATTACGTATAGTCATTTTAGTTCTAGGAGGAAAATTCAATATAACGAATTTAATCAGTTTATGGTCTCTTTTGTCATTGAATTTTAATTAGTAAGCTCTTGTGGTAGTTTCTGTGTTTTGAGGTAGTCAATCTATGACTAGTCCAACGCTATCTCACGACCAATTTGTACACATTTTACGAGGTGGCTAATTCATACAATCTCACTCGTACAATTTTGTACAATTTGTTTAGACCCCAGTGATGGGTAGGTTTAGGGGTAGGTCATTCATACAAATTTATACGAACTGGGAAAATCGTAAACTACGTATGATTTAGCCACAATTAACCACCTCGCAAAACATGTACGAATTGCCATGAGATAGGGTTGGATTGCCTCAAAACCCTTCTTTGGCTATCTGATATAATCAGTAAATGATAATCATCTTAATTAATGTTTTTTTCTGTTATCCGTGTAGTAAATACTGACACTGTTGTGAAGTTATTTTAATTAAGTTTTGTCCATGTAAGTCTATTATTGTGAACGATTTCAAATTATATGTAAAAACAAAAAGAACTGTGATTTGTCACTTTTAACGTAGTTTGGAAGATTTCTTTGTCTATAATTGGACTGTTCTTACGCAGAATAACCTGCAAAATAGACTTTATTCCAATAGTCAAAATTCTTGACTGTATTAAAGGAATTTAATAAAATAGCCATAAATGTACACCATAATACCCCACGTTTTCAATTAAAGGAATAGTTAAACCAAAATTGAAATTCACTGAAAATTTACTCATGAGTTTTCATCATCGGAACAGATTTGGAGAAATTAAGCAAAACTTCACTTGCTCACCAGTGGATCCTCTGCGGTAAATGTGTGCCGTAAGAACAACTGACAATTAAAAACATCACAATAATCCACAAGTAATCCACACAACTCCTTTACATTAACTAACATTATGTGAAGCGAAAAGCTGTGTTAGTAAGAAACCAATCCATCATTATAAGGCGTTTTCCACCCAAATTTTCTTTTCTTTTTTTTGAACTATTCCAAAAGTAATATGCGATGCTTCTTGCTTTTTATTCCTATATTTTCCATAAAAAGTAGCAACATAATATAGTTGCATTTTATTTTAAAATATTAAGTATTAAGTAATATCAATTAACTTCTAGATTCTAGGTTAGGGTTCAAGTTTTGTTTGAGAGTTATTTGCTTGCAATCATGCATAATGTACTGTTAGAATGCATGAGCATATGTTTGAATATATGTGATACAATGTGTAATTAAATATTTGACTACTACGATATCCTGCTCGTGTTGCTTTCTTCTCAGTCTTTTGTGAGCATAACAGCAAGGCCAAACTAGAGTCTGATTAACGTATATACGTGCTGGATAAAGACTGCATGATTTTCAGTTGGACTAAAGTGTTTACGTGACATTTTTAAAAGACAAATTTAAACATTTAAACTGCATGCATTTTCATTCTGTGTGCCCGTTCTCTTTCAGGCTTTGACACTTGCAGTCACAAATCTCTTTTATTGCATGGATTAATCTGATATGTTGAGGCAAAGTGATTTGTTTAATATCCAAAAGTGACGTGATGCATGACACAGAGCCTTGCGTGATGTTTCTGGTTTCCCAGATCTATGATTCATTACCTGGTACTAAGTCCTGGTACATTTGACATATCGTTAAGCTTTAGGTTTTTACTCCAGTTTAAATAGCTTCGGTTTCCTCTGCGAACACCCTTCCCTGTAAAATAAATAACTATATTTAATGAGATATGAAATGCATACAAATGTCTACTGTCTTCACGGTTAATTGCAACTTGTCACCCAAAGCATTTGTTGATGTATTGCTTTTGCTGGTAGGTTTTTCCAACTTCAGAGTTTCACTCGTTATATCTACAATGTATTCAGTGTTTCACTTGCAGATATAACTAAAGCTGTGCTAAATTTTTAGAATTCACTATTTAGATAGCCTAACCGCATATGTATTAATAATAAATATTTGTAATTCTATATATCTGATTGTTTTGCAAGATGATTGATGTTTTATCTTCACTGAAGATCTTGTAAAAACATCTACTCTTTGACGAAACGAGAAAATTCTTGTCAAACTTTCATATTCAGGTAATGTGCGTCATTCATTCAGGTTTAAAAAAAATGGCAAAGGATAAAAATGTTAATTGTAACATAATGCTCACGTTTCCAAATGTTGTTCCCAAAGGTTCCTGTTGACTGTGTGTGCTGCCTCATTAACTCAAGTCTGTACTGTGTCTGTCCTCTCCATTGGTAAATTTCTTCTAAATTATACTTTTTTTAACAAAGAACGCCTGTCAACAGCTCTCATTACCAGATGAGATGTGCATTCGTATTCAAGAATAACAGTGCAATAAAACTTACATCTTCACAGGCAATTGTTTAACAGAGCGACTGGTATCTCCAAGCTGCTCGGACTTGGTGCCGTATGATCAAGCTGGCATCCAATGGCTTTTGCCAAGCTGCGTAAATGAGCTCCTAAGATTGCCTAGTGAAGCCAATGCATAAAAAACAGGAGACAAAACTGAGGAGGACCAACAGACCGGGCTCTTTCCACAGATAAGAGCAATTCCCCTAAAACAAAGGAGAATCAAGGACTCCTTGGTGTTGTATTTATTAGAGACCCCCCACTCTACCTCTAGCGTATGAAGCAAAAGCAAGCGACAGATCGGGCCAAGTCGCATATCTGTGTCCGCATAGATTACAGGAGGTCATGGCATGCTAATGAGAATCATCGCTATCAGCTGATAGCAAGAACAACTAGCTAATTGCGACGCTTGTTTACAAGACAGTTCGTCCTGAATCAAAAGGTTAATTATATCTGAACGGACTTCTTAATTTGCAATCGGACGCGAGCCTTTGGTTCTCCGAGCGTTTATCTCGCTCATTCTCCTGTCTTGGTCTTTTTGGTGTTTTGTTTCAGACTTTTTCTTCCTCTCTCTCAAAGGAACGTGGTGACAAAAAGGCAACATCCAGTTATGGCTGCCTGCATGTTTCTTGATAAGCTTCAGGCACTGACACCAGCCTATTACTTTCATTCTCAGGAAGTGCCATAATTAGCAAGCACCATCAGGCAAAAGAGTTAATGCCACAGAGGACGTATTCTTCTCAAAGTTTTTCTCACCCCGAAGGTTTCCCATAGCTCAGGCAGTCTGTTAGCTCACCCTGAAATTAAATTTGTTTAGTTGCTGTGGAACATCAACAACAGCACAGAAAAAAAATTAACAATATGTTAGCTAATTATGCTAATGCTCAATTGTTCTCGCGTGGTGATATGTCGACTCGGGGAACGGAGGCGTTTCACTTCCACGTTGTCATGAGCTGGCTGTAGGCCAGGGCTCTATACGCTCTCTCTGTCGTTCTTCACCTGAAGGCAAGAAGACAACTGTCTCATTCATCCTGCCAAAGTCATTACTGTGCATGAGGAAGAAGATAAATATTGTTGTAGATGCCCAAGTTTCCACAAATGAGATTCTTCCAGCCAGATCGCTCTAGCTATCCTTGGCGGGCTAAACTGAGATATGGATCTTGATAATTCGATGTGTTCATGCATTATTGGCCGGTTCAGTGGAACATAGACATACTACAATCAGCGGGTTATTCTGGGATTGAATGATGTTTTTCCATATTACTGATGCTTTTTAGTGTAACTCGGTCGTTCATTTCAACATGATTATTTACAATGTTGCAAATGAATACATTTTAAAATGTATTTTTGTCAATTTTTGTAAATTTCCTGCGAATGCCTGGTCTTTGTGCTGTTGTGTTCCCGCCAAAAAAAAAGAGATTTTAATGATGCCATCTATCTATCTATCTATCTATCTATCTATCTATCTATCTATCTATCTATCTATCTATCTATTTAATTTAATTTAATTTAATTTAATTTAATTTGATTTAATTTAATCTCTGGGGGGTCTGAAGGCACAGGAGAAAACTATAAATTGATTACAAATTAAAATTAAGAAACCCAAACCCAAGATTTATTTTTTTATTATTATTTTTTTTTTTTCAGTTAGAGAAAATTAAGAATCATATGTAATACTATTTGAAAATGTTTGACTCTTTCTATTCATTATTTATTAAAAAGTCAAAAAATAAAAGTTTTTCATTTATTATTTTTGAAAACAAAACAAAACAAAACATAAACATATGCACTCTATCTCTCTCTATATTTTGCTTGCTTAAGTGAAATACAGGTAAAGTAAATACAGTTAATATGCTGACCTTTACAAAATGCATTCTGATTTTTTTTTTTTTTTTGCATTTCAAACAAATTTTATTTATTTATTTGTCTGTTTGTTTATTTTTTGTGACCCTGGACCACCTGGAGTCTGAGGGTGCAAAAAATCTACATTTTAAGGTTTTTTTTTTTTTTTTTTTAATTTTAAAGTTTTCCAAATAAAGTTCTTATGCAATGCATATTACTAATCAAAAATTACATTTTGATATATTTACAGTAGAAAATTTACAAAATATCTTCATGGAACATAATCTTTACCAAATATCCTAATGATTTTTGGCTTAAAAGAAAAAATTATAATTTTGACCCATACAATGTATTGATGGTTATTACTACAAACATACCCGTGCTACTTATGGCTGGTTTTGTGGTCCAGGGTCACATTTATTTATTTATTCATATATTTATGATTGGGGTAATCAGTGGTTGGGCTCCTCATGGTTACATGAAAATAACTATGGTTTAAAAAAAAAAAAACAAACTTGGTATATTTCTTAGGTGGGCATTTAATACTAATTTCCTCGTCCACCCTAATAAAGTTCATGATGACAAAACATCAGCCCATATTAGCTGGAAAGCAGTACACCAATGCATTTATTAGACACAATATGGATATAGAATTTGATTTCCAATTTGACACAAGGAACGACTCTGTTTCTGTAGCTAATCAAGTATTTGCTAATGAAATATTGCAAGAACAAACCCGTCAGCGTATTGTTGTATGCTTTAAAGCCGAGATCTGAAAGGAGTAGACTTATTGTCCAGACTGGTGTCTTAGTGAAGACATCTGTTCACTGGTGTAAATTACATGTCACGCACAATGAAAACTTTAAATAGAGACCGCAGGACGTACGGCGGAAAAAAAGATCTTGTCGTATCCAGCAGCTTAAGTGTTGGAAAAGCCCAGCTGAAACATCACTGTTCCAGAAGCCCCAAATCACTCGCTCATTCTTGAGCTATAGATGTAGCGTCAGCGCTGTTGTGTGTTTCTAACCCCGGTCATTGATGCTACAGCCCCTCTTTCCTCCACAAACGGGGTGAAATGGTTGAGAGAAATCCGAACGAGCCGCAGTAAAACCTGAGCATCCAAGCTCGCTGTAGCTACGAGTTGGCCTTAACGATTCTCTGTAGGGCCTCCTATGGTGCGAGTCCATATTTATGTTGGCAATATATGCAAAAGAATTAAGCCCGTAAAACCTCACGGCCACACAAAGCTCTCATTAACTTGGAGGGGCCTCTATTCACTATGACCCCGTTTATTTATGCTGTGTGGATAGAGACGAAAATCCTCATCGCTTTTAGCCATTCTCTTCTGCTTTCACACAATATTTTTTTTCCAAGCGTCACTTTGTACCCACAATCAATAGACTGGATTTATAGCTGCAAAATATGCCCTTTTGTTTTGATTGCAGTTGAGTGATGCTGTGTCAATATCAGGGATTGTTTTTCTGCTCGTTCCTGGGAGCACAAGAAAGAATTGCGAGTGCGGCTGTGTTGTCTGTTACATGTGTCCATAACGCAATGATGACCCACTGTGTAACTATACAGACATAAAAGCATTGCTATTTATTTTCCATTAAATCAAATTATTCATTGATTCAACAATGATGCAATATTTGCTGGCTAAAAAAACATTTTACTACAACACACCAATTGCTAATGTCACTATGGGAACTATTGTTCTTGTTTGAAAATGGCATGTACGTGAAGTATTTTCCAGGCTGCACCTGCTTTAGAATTTACCATGTTGACATTAATGATCATTATGAAATGAAAAGTGAGGCCAAGCTCTTTAAGTGTGGGAATCATTCGTACACAAGGAGAAAATGAGAGCTGTACCAGCAACGACCTTTGACCCCTGCATATAAGCCGCCTGCAGTTACAGAAGATGGAGAGTTTAAAGGACAAAGGTGAAGTCTGACAGTGTCATGTGTCATTTTTATTTTTCTGTGTTCTCAAAGTAGCAATATGTAGCTTATAATGTAAACAAGCCTTTCCACATAGTGTGTAGTTTAATGTGTGTTTATGTTTCTGGCATAAATGGAATGGCATGTTCAGTAGGGCTCTCGAGACGCATCAAAGCTAAAATACTTGACATGGAATCTTTTTAAAAACTCAGCATTTATGGCATGAGATACTAAAAAAAAAAAATTAAAAAAGCAAGATGCAACACAACAGTCAGAATCATCCATCCATCCAACGTTTGCACTGTTGCACTGTTTGGATGCACCCTTTGCTTTGTATAAATTCATATTAAATAATTATTATTATCAATTGCTTTGTAAATTAATACGGTTGTTGAACATCTCAATGAGCAGTAAAGCAGTGAATTACAGTTGAGGTCAAAAGTTTACATCCCCCTTTCAGAATCTGTAAATGTTAATTATTTTACCAAAATCAGAGGGATCATACAAAATGCATGTTATTGTCTATTTAGTACTGACCGGAATAAGATATTTCATTAAAAGATGACTATATGATTTTGAGATGATCTTTTCACACTGAGGACAACTGAGGGACTCATATGCAACTATTACAGAAGGTTCAAACACTCACTGATGCTCCAGAAGGAAAAACAATGCATTAAGAGCTGGGGGTTGAAAACTTTTGAACAATATGGAGATGTGTACATTTTTCTTATTTTGCCTAAACATCACATTTTTTTTTTTTTTTTTCATTTAGTACAGCCCTTCAGAGGCCACAGAAGATACATGCTACATGTTTACAGAAGTTACATGTTTCCCAGAAGACAAACTAAGTTAAATTTACTGATCTTCAAATTCAAAAAGTTTTCATCCCCAGCTCTTAATGCATTGTGTTTCCTTCGGAAGCAGCAGTGAGCGTTTGAACTTTCTGTAATAGCTGCATGTGAGTCCCTCAGTTGTCCTCAGTGTGAAAAGATGGATCTCAAAATCCTACAGTCATTGTTGGAAAGGGTTAAAAAATGCTGGAAAACCAAATCATTTGTGGGACCTGAAGGATTTTTTCTGAAGAACAGCAGTTTAACTGTTTAGAACAAACAAGGGACTTGCGAACAACTATCACTAAACATAAAAACACAGATGTGGGTCATTTAGGTAACAACACAGTATTAAGAATGAAGGGATGTATACTTTTGAATGGAGTCATTTTTATACATTTTTAAACTATTTTAAACTTGTGTGGACTATATGTAAACATCCCGTGTGAAACATCTTATTCAGGTCAGTACTAAATAAACAATTACATGCATTTTGTACATTCCCTCAACTGTACAACATGTTAGCAACTAGCCACTTCCGCTGGGTAATATCCTGTCATTACGGTCTTTATGTAATAAGATGATTTTAATATTTAACAATAACTTAATTTGTTCTGTTACAGTTACTATTTGAAGCTTAAAGTGAGTTCCAGTTTAAAGGTACTTAAAGTATTCAAACCTATTATTGTAGAATTTACATTCACACTTGACATTCATGATTAATTAAATCTTCAATCAAAAAAATGTTGGATAACGGACTTTAGATGTGAATTAAGACATTTAAGAATGACAAAAATGATGTTGCTTTTAAGCTTTAAGGACCATTAATTTGCTAGTGCACTCCTAAATGTTGACTTTTCAGCAGATACATATTTTACAGTCTTTCTCTTCTGATGAGACCAAAATATTGATGGTCTCTATGCTAGACATGTCATTAGGGATATTTTTACCGAAGGAAAAATTAAGAAGGAAAACAGAAACTGTTGTTGTTAAGCCGAAAGAAGGCGGGGCACAGTTTACTCTGTCAATCATCACCACCTTCCAATCATATGGTATGCCTGAGCCAATCACAGTTTGTGTTTTACAGCGTGACTCCACCTACTCTGGACATGTCTGTCTTCTGAGTCTCTCTCATGTCCAAAAACAACTGTGATCTGTGGAAACGTTAGCCGTGTCTTACACATACACACACACAGGCACACATACTCACCTCTAAAGAGAGCTCTCAGCTTCAGCGGGCGGTCTGAGCGCTCCTCGTAAAACAAACAGAAATCTCGCTGAACGTTTTACCTGCTCGCCTCGGTAGAAGCTGCAGAAATACAGCGGAGGACTGAAAACATTTGCCATCTCCCACAGGGCAGGAAAAGGGCATAAAACAGAGAATATTATCAAATAAAAAAGCAAAATAAAATCACAAAATAAAATTTTACATACTGCTGATACCCAATACAGTACATTATTTAAAAAAAAAAAAAAGCACAGATGCCACAAAGCCTTTTTTTCCAGAAGATCACTTATGAACACTAGAACACACATAGTTGCAAATCCAGTATTGGGGACTAATTAAATATGACTAACTTTTTTTGTTGTTGTTGTAGTTTTTTGGAAACTACAATCTGATCATACTATCACTTTTCCAGTACCAGTCAAATTTTTTTAACAAGGAGCAGGAAAGTAGGAAATCAGTGAGGAAATTAAACACCATCATCTTTCATAAGCAGCGATAGATTTATATGTCATCTGGTTCTTTTAAAGGGGTGCTATTATGCTTTTTCACTTTTTGAAATTTAGTCAGTGTGTGGTGTGTATCTTTGGGCATAAAAAGATCTACAAAGTTGCAAATCTCAAAGTCCAGTCCGAAGGGAGATATTTCATTTTTAAAAAATCTCTTTTCAAGAACTACAACGAACGGCTCCTTTGGACTACAACGTTTGTTTTCCGCATGCAGTGAAGTCACAACGTGGTCCATTAGAATATCATTAAATGCAATCCTGCCTATGAAAATTTGAATTGTTGGGGGGTGGGTAGGGCTGAGGTGGGGGATTAGCCTAACTTTAGTGATGCAGCGCAGAGAACCGCTTCAACGAGCCGCAGCACGGCAGGTATAAACACAAGCATTGACTAGAGTGGCAGCTTCAGAGCAGTAACATGCCGTAGACGTGTACAGTACAGGGGGGTGGAAATGTGCCGAAGCTGCGATCTACTCCGGTTGCTGCGTCGAAGCCGTAACACGCCGAGAGGTGCAGTGTGTGGTAAGAGATTTATTTATACATGTTTTTTAAAATGCATAACCGCCTGCTGCGCCTTGCGTTTTTGCCGGAGCGCTCTGAGTGGCTGAAGCTAAAAAAAAGCAACTCTGAGCGGAAAAGCGCCCGACGTCATCACGTTTTTTTTCATTGTCCAGTCAAATGAATGGAGAGGCGGGCCTTCCATTGTGGTGACAAAAGTTTTACCATTGCCTAAAAAGTCCGGAGACTGCAATGATGGAGAAGATACTTTTGTTTTGTTTTTTTTAAGGTTTTTGCTGATATGACAGTTTACTAAACAGCTAAAAAAACAAAGATTTTAGAGCGCTCGTGCTATAATCCTTTGATTAGATTGACAGGACGGCTGATTTGATGGTTGTCTAGCAACATAAAAAACCACAACGCACTGCTCTTTTTTTAAAAGTCACCAGAAAAAGGCAGTGCGGTGCGCCTCGCGTTTTCAGAACTAAAAAACTGTGTGATCGGGGCCTTAGGCTGCTTTTAGCATTATACTGGAGCTGGTTTCGGGCAATGGAACTAAGTATGCAAATAATTGAATACATTAACACGATAATATCATGTATTGGCGATCTCGCAGGCTGACGATAGGACCCAACACTACTGTAGCATATTATTTACTCACCCTCCATGCATCCTAGGTGTATATGACTTCCTTCTTTCAGACGAATGCAATCAGAGTTATCTTCAAATTTATCCTGGCACTCCCAAGCTTTAGAACGGCATAGATGGGTGTTTCTCCTCATCAGTCCAGAACAAGTCCAATAATATGCATCCATCCATATTAAAAAGTGCCTCACACGGCTCCGGGGGGTTAATAAAGACCTCCTATAGCGAATCAATGCATTTTTGTAAGAAAAATATTCATATTTAAAACGTAAGAATCACTTTAATCTAGCTTGCGCTAACAGTTGTACACAGAACTTGCTTCTTCGACAAGGGGCGTGGCAGTACTGAAACACTGTGTAAGCTGTTCGCCAGTCGCATCACAGTGGGACAGGTAACCAATCACAACGCATTTCGTTTGTCGGAAGACGGGCCTTCATTAAACCCGGAACTAATGGGAGAAATGTACTGTAATAATGTAAATTATGTTAAAAATAACGCGTTTTTCAAATGTTCTGGTACACCCCCAAAACAAAATCAAGACTTTGTAAAAGAGCATAATAGGACCCATTTAAAGTGGCTTGTAAGGTGGTTGGTAAGTGAACCAAATAAAACAAAGAATCAAACAGTTTTTGTGACATTTTAGGTCAAAATATTATAAAAAATACAAGTATTATTATTATTAAATTTAATTAATAATTGTAATTATTAAATAATAGTATTTTAACATTTTCAGTTGTTGTTTTTTTTTTTTTTTTTAATACACATTTTACAAATTTGTTTTGGTGAGATTCATTCATTCAAAAACCCTCAAGTGTTCTGTGCCAGAATCTATTCAATAATATTTTATGTTCTAAAATGTGATGTTCTCTTTACAAATATCTTGTGATTAGCTTTTGTTGTGAGTATCTTGCATAGTAACTTACTACTTTTCTAAATGAGTAGCCTGACTAAAGTTTAACTCTAAACAGGTTTAACTGCTTTTAATTATGAATATCTTCATTATAGCATCAACACATGTAAGCACACAAGGCAATCCCAGCAAACAATAGCCTGTAGTCTAGTGTCACATTTCTAAATGAAGTAGAACAATCAAAAGAGAGAAAGCGAGATGTCATTTAATTAGGCCAATCTTCTTCTTATTTAATCCAGAATGCCATGGTGTCCAGCTGCGTCATTCCTGACAGGCAAAGAATGTTATAGCCTCAGCAGTTTCCTGTCTTCACAAACAGGAGGAGGGCATGATAGAGAGAGAGAGGCAATATATTTCCAATTTGCTATTGAAAACACAGTTTACAGAAATAGATGAGTTTCAAATTAGAGGCAAATAGACAACCTATTTACAGCACGGCATGACAGCGAGCAGATTGCTCATAGTGAGATTTGCCTATCGCCATGGCTGGTTAATATTTCAGAGCTGTTAACCTCGGCTGTGTGTGAAGCAACTTTAGACTGACAAAATCTGTGAACGGTCTCCTATTGTTACAATATCTACAAGCTGTTTTTTTTTTTTTTTATGTGTTTTTGGGGATGCAGATCCTAGCGGCCATCAGATGAGACGCAGTCTATGGTGCTGGTTTCGGAGAGCGCCAGCGGGCTGGAGATGGGGCGCAGTCGTGTGCACGTTGGAGGCATTTGATTGGCCTGCCAGGAAGTCAGTGGGAAACTCTGATTTTAATTTCCATGTTACAGCTGTGAGCTGCATGACAAAACTTCGCTACCTGCACGCATCTTGAAATAAGGATGCTTTTCATTTAAATTTTATATCAAGCCCACTGATATGATAAAATCATATTTTATTTACCAGATGTCTCAAATGTTCATGTTTAATGAAACTGTTTAGTTTGTGACAATAAGCTACTACATAAGGTATCACAAACTAACAAAATACTTTTACAGTATTTATTGATGTAGCTTGTTCATTTTACACAAACTAATATATTTTTTTCCATTTCAAAATGTAATTTAAATAAAATAAATAAAATTACTATACAATTAAATAAATTACTATACAATTATATTTGCAAATTATTAAAAGGTGCATTCAGTAGTTCTTTAGGTAGCGTTAGCTAGTATTCAAGTAACTAACGATACCACAATGATGTTAGACTTCACTGCCATCTATTGACGTGGTTCAGTATGACAACTCTGAGTTTTATGTAAATTAAACCTATGTAAACCTGCACACATTTTTACATTTAGTTATATTGAAAAAGTTTCAATCAGTCGATTGGGAATAGCGGCGTTACTAACGGCGTTATTTTTTCAGTAACGAGTAATCAAACGAATTTCCCCGTTACAACGCCGTTACCGTTACTGACAATAAAATGCAGAGTTACTCTAATTTATTATAATATTATTATAATTGTATTTTTCAGTTCATCTGAATGTACCTGTTTTTGATGAACCGTAAACTCTAGTGTGAAGGCACATGACTAGCTGTCGCTTTGTCTCACACACATGCAAAGAAAGATACAGAGCGAGAGAGACTTATTCAGTAAGAGAGAATACAGAAGAGAGAATACCATCGCTCAGCCTTTTGATTTCTTTTTGTCCCCAAATGAAGAACGAAAAGCACCCAAACGGGGAATTGTTCATGGCGGCGCTCATCAGTTACTCAAAAAAAGGTGGGTAAGTACTAGGGATGCAACAATACAGTTAGTCCATGGTTCAATACGTACCTCGGTTTTTAACCACAGTTTTTGGTTCAGATATCTTGCCACTTCAATGTTTTTTTTTTTTTTTTGCAACAAATTAACAAAATACTCCTGTAAACCTCTGTACACTGGAACAAGCGTGGTTTAGTATATATCTGATTAATTTTTCTTTTAAGAGAGGCATTATTTTTTCGATTTTTACGCAAAATAGAATGCGTTTCATTCATACTGGACGCCAGAGGGCGTCCTCGTGCAGAAAATCCACATATGCCTCAAAGAAGTATCACTGATGACCTTCCAGGCAGGAAATCTCTAATATGGATAAAGGCATTACTATTGCTGTAACTAATTAAAAACAAGATATGACGTTAAACGTTTGGAATGATGAAATGTAAGGACAATAAACACTCGTCTGCAATAACATATGGTTTATCTGTGTTCTTCAAGCCATCTCGTTTATTTTCATAAGCCATTGCTAATTGACATACAGTACATAGAATATGAGTATAGAATTTATTGTCTGCCTCATTCTGTGATAAGGAAGTTATTTCAAACACTGATGTTGTGAATTAAAAACAAGTTATAATGTTTTTTATAACTTTCGTTTTTATAAACTCTTTTGTTGGACAACAGGTTAGAAAGGCTTATCATTGCATGTCATTAGAATGGAAGATGCTCTGTGTGTGTTGCTTTTTCAAATATAAACGGGGAAGCGTTTCCTCATCCCAGCACGTGAATTTGCGGACACACATACAGCAAATTCCGAGAGAAATAAAACAAGTTAGTTATTTAAATGCAAAACCGAAAAAACGTAATTCACCAGCCCGTACTGAACCGTGGATGTCGTACCGAACGGTTCCATATTATATTGAGAATTGTGACATCCCTAATATGTACATCACAATATAAACAACTTGGTCATCACTAATGTTGCCATCACTTTCTCCCTCACCATGTTTAGGCTCGTTTTTGTCGGGTTTTTTTTCTGGCTTCTGACCTTAAACTGTTTCTTCTGATTTGCCCGCTGTTTCCACTGATAAACCGCGATAACAAAGGTGTCACATTGTTGAATTTTTCGCTATTAGCATCACTAAACAGCACTACTAGCCCGGCAGTCAATGAGCGCAGTATTTTCCCGGCGTGGTATAGTGAAATACTGCAGATCACGTGATTTCAAAACAAAAACGCTTGGAAGTGAGAGATCCGGACCATATATAATTCAAACACTTTTTACAGAAAACTGCATGATAATATTAAGATACTTTTCACAAAAACAAAATTTGTTTTTCAATGTGTAAAAATTTAAATTGCCGACATATTGAGCACACATTCAATGTAAAATGTAAAAATATGTTGTTACTTGTTATTTCATTATAACTATAGCTCTAGGTTAATATAACATTGAAATTTTTAATTTTGATTTAGTACATCTTCTTCCAGGAATGTGTACATTTCATAATGAATAATAAAGGAAACAGCACAATCCCGTTGTAAATCAGATCCAGTCACTTTGCAAGTCACCTGAGTTTACCAGCTGCTGTGCTTTCATTGTGGTCTCTCTGGTCTCCACCGCAGAGGAGCTGTCAGTCACGTCAGCACGGCTCTGATGGGCATGTGACAGCTCTCAGAGGAACTCCTCAGCATCCCGGCTCATTCCCTTTGCTGGTCTCTGTAGACATCACTAATTACTGCAATTACACAGACAGATAACGCTCAGAGGTGTGCTGATGTCACTTATGATGTTCATACGGGACTGAGTTTGAATTCGTACCTTTGCTGTTGCTAATCGGCTGTCATAAACAGCTACGCAATTATAGCGTTCTAAAATTAGGGACATTTTCTATGCAATCGTCACTATTACTATAGCTCAAATTATGATTACAGATTAAAAACTATTATTATTATTATTATTATTAATGTGTTGTTGTACTTTGTATATATTTGATGATGAATTATATATTACATCTTAAAATATATCAACATGCAAAACGTCTTATGTATTTATTGCAGCATTGGTGAGCATAAGATACTTGTTTCAAAACATTTTAAAAGTCTTAATTATTATATACTGCCTCTTTTGACCTGACCACCTAACTACCCAGAATGCACCAGTTTGCAGCCACCTTTCAAAACCATCTAGCATTCTAGCATTTTTAACTTTTTAATATAAAACGTAATGCTTGCAGAGATGGAGCGAATAATAGACTGATAGGGTGCTTGGTGAGGCTTCTGGTGAAGAATTAATTCATTAGCACAGTGCAACTTGGCTAATAAATTAGCGCTGAGATTTTATTACGTCTCGCACAGAGGGCAAAATATCACGTGCACTTTGGAGTGGTTGTTTGTTAAAATGTTCTATTTTATTACAGCCCCTCTAATTTACTGGCAACAAGCCTGCAAGCCACCCAGCTAGTGTGTGTGTGTGAGTATGTGCGCTTGGGTGTCTGGGTGCTCATGCCCAAACTGTGTCGGGTGTTGCTGGAACTTTTCCATGCATCATAATCGTTTGCTAATTCACTATGCTAATTAAGTAATTAATTCTAGAACAGGAGATCAGATGCAGCACAAAACTAAATAAATAAAGAATTAAAGTGCGGCGTGTTACCGCTGGGCTACCGTTTCAGTCAAGCATTAGAAATGCAAACTGTCTGGGATGGAACACTTGCTTTGCCCAAGGCCAACACCGTGATGAGAGCACACATACATACACTTACACACACTCAAATGGAGTTAATGTGTGTTTGAGGAAGTATTCTGTTCACTTGCTAATTAGTGGTGTTGCTAAGGCAAGCATCACTATTGCTAGTGCTCATACACAGTATTAGGGTGTTTACGACCATAAATATTACATTTTGACATGTATTTTGTTCCATAACGATTGTGGTATAGATGTGAATGATATCTCAAATTGTAATTTTAGAAACTGCTGGAACTTACAGAGTTCATCTGGTGCACAATGGACCAAAAATCCCACAGATTTGCATTATACGGAGAGACCCAAGCCATATTTAGGAAACAGAATGAGACTCATGGGTGGGTCCTTTTGGCTTGGACCAGTAAGCAACCACCATAACAACCACACAAATGTTACCTCAAAGACCACATAGCAATGCTCTGTAGAAACCCAGTTACTGTAGGCTCAATGCTGTGGTTTACCACTAGATGGCAGCAGTCAGCATTCTAAATCAGGGGTGACAAACCTGCTAATAATTTATATATATATATGAAGAGTTCAGATGCAAAACCAGCTAAATCCATCTGACATCTTTGTTTAAAAAATGCATTTTTATCAGGCTCAGATGTATAGGTTTCTATGTAAGTACCGGTACTTCTGATTGGGCTGAGGATGGTATTTTAGCGAGTTTGAAAAAAAAAGTATTTGATGGACATATAATATGTGTCGAGAGCATTCACTCAGTATCATTATCTCATTTTTGACCGAGATGGCTTTTAGCTGGTTTTGCATCT
>JAHKKF010525915.1:0-10126 GCA_019740295.1 Labeo calbasu
TGATTTATTATTACTATTATTAATTGCAGTTATTTAATAACATTGTTCTTATTGTTAAAACCTGAATTAAAATTCCCTGTTCGGATTCTTTTTTTTTTGTAAATAATTGTTTTGTAAATAATTGTAAATAATAATAATAATAATAATAATAATAATAATAATAATAATTATTATTATTATTCATTATAATTTTTAACAAATATTGGCAGGCCAAATAAAATCTCAATTACCTCCGCTTTTATCAGGAGAAAAACTTAAAACCTTTTTCTTTTTAACTGTTGAACCCTAAAATAACTGTAAGCCACAGGAGAAACAAAGGTACCAAAATGTAGCAACTTTAAACACCTTACATTTCCCTTCTAAAACCCTCTACGCCAGGGGTGCCAAACTCAGCTCCTGGAGGGTCGCAGTTTTGTTTTGTTTCAACCCTACTCCGTTTTCAATTAAGTCTGAAGGACTTGATTAGTTGGATCAGGTGTGTTTACTTGGAGTTGCATGTAAACTCTGCAGGGCTCTGGCCCTCCAGGAACTGAGTTTGACAACACTGCTCTATGCCAAAACTCACAGCTGCAGTTGCGTCCGTTTGCCTCCAGGGTGTAGTGGGAAGCGCAGCGGCACTGGGCTCCAGAGGGTGACGCCAGGCAGAGATGGGCGCAGTTGCCGTTGTTCTGCGAACACTCGTTGGCACCATCTTGTCTGGAGGAGTGGAAAACCAGGATGTCCATGACGTACTCCAGGTGCCCTTGTACCACTGTTCGGTTCAAGCCACTGCGTTTGTCCGCCCGCTCGATGCTGCGCAGGTTCCAGTCGGTCCAGTAGATGTAATCGCGATACTGGGTCAAGCCAAAAGGATGAGGAAGATCGTCGGCCACTATCTCTCTCTGCAAACCTGAGGACGATAAACAATGCTTTTAGTTTATTAAAGAAGGTTGGAGGGTCTAATATTGTCTCTATGATTAAGAGGCATTAATGCTGGCAGTGGGGTTTTTAAAACCTATGATTTGTCACCTTGCATATTTGTAGACTCAATCATGCAGGTGTCCAGGTCTGTCCAGAAGAGTCGCTGGTCGATAAAGTCAATTGTGAGTCCGTTGGCTCGACCCACTTTGTCCACCAAAGTCACAATGTTACTGCCGTCCATGTGAGCTCGAGCTATCCTGGGTCGACCTCCCCATTCGGTCCAGTACATGTACCTGAAAACCCAAATCATTTACTTGGCATATCTAACAAAAGTAGAATGAACTTCACCTGTATTTACACTGACAGTGTGAACTAAATTTAGCCAAAATTGCTTATTTTCATCTGTTGTGCATCAGCAAGTTGATATTAACAAGAAAACGCTTTATTAAACCAAAGAGAAACATTCTATAAATTAAAGACATTTTGACTTAAAAAAAAAAAAAAAATCATGAATCATTTGTTTTATCATTTTTATTTACATTAATAAATATTTGATAAATAAGTATAACATAAAATTGGCAAAAAGTCATTAAATACTTAAGTTATTAATATTTATTTAAACAATATTTAAAAACATTAATATTTATTATTGATTGTTTAAAATAAACTATTTTATTAAAATACAATGAACAAATAATTTATGTTTAATCTAGCTGCTATTAATTTAATATTTTATATTAATTTCATTTTTATTTGCTATATAATTCATATATATTCATATTTATTATTCATACATTAAAACATTTAATTGATAATCATTAATAAATAAAAAAAAGTTGATAGTCTTAATTTGATACTGAAATTACTAATATTTATTTATATATGATATTTAAAATTGATTTAAGTTAATGTATAAAAATACAAAGAATGAATGAATGACACATGAATGTTTAATTCAGATACAATAAAGAAAATAATACAATAAATAATGTACTATTGATTTATGAATCATTTTATTTGCTATATAATTTGGTTATTATTTTATGATCTAACATACATTAATTATTAAACATTCAATAAATAAGCATTAATAACAAATTCAATAATAAAAACTCATTATTAGAAAATGAAGTTTGAATATATTTTAAATATTTTTTTTAATATTTGTAAATATTTTAATATTAATATTCAAATGTATTAAATATTAAAAATAAACAAAAATATAAATAACAAATTTTAATATCTATATTTATAAATAAAGCACTTCATAAAATGCAGTGAGTAAATGAAAGTCGAGTTACAACAAATTCAATAAATCATTTTTATTTCCTATATAATTAAACATTAAATTATTAAAATAAGCATTTATTTGAATAAACATTTAATTAATAATCATTAATAAATAAAAAATGCAAAATAATTTTTGTACTAAATTTATTACTATCTATTCATAATATTTAAAAATAACAGTAATATGTATTTAATTTATAAATAAATTAATTTATAAAAATATGATTGAATGTTTATTCCAGACACTGTGAATAACAATAAAATACAATAAATAATGCACTATTAATTTATTAGTCATTTAACGTCAATATAATTTAGTCATTATTTTATGATCTAACATACATTAATTAAAAAATATTCCATAAATAAGCATTAATAACAAATCTGATTATGAACATAGTCATTATTAGATACTGAAGAAATTAATATTTATACAAAATACGTCAAAATATTAATAAAAAATATGTAATATTTATAAATAAAGTACTTTATAAAATACAATAAATAAATTAATAGTTACAATCATTTTAATTTGCTATATAATGAAATATTAATTCTAACTGTTCATCATATATTAATGAATAAACATTTAATTAATAATCATTAATAAATAAAAAAGAAATAATCTTTACTCTATACTGAATTTACTAATATCTATTTATATATAATATATAACAATAATATGTAGTTAATTATAAATTAATTCATTTATAAAAACATCATGAATTAATGTTTATTCCAGACAGAGTAAAGAACAATAAAAATACAATAAATAATATACAATTAATAAAAATATTAATTATAACTATTAATCATATATTAATAAATAAACCTGAAATTAATAATCATTAATAACGAAAGTCGTTGAATACGAAACATTAAATATTGATAAAAAGTAATGCCACAACATTAAATATTAAAAATAATAGTATTAATTTATAAATAATTTAATTTGTTAAAAGAAAAAAACTAGGAACTAATACATGTTTAGTCTAGCTACAGCAAAAAGCAAAAGCTTGTATGACAGGTCAAACTTAAAGGAATAGCCAGGCTGAGTTACCAAAGCAAATGTTACTTTCCCCCCCCATCGGGTAAACAAGTGGTGAAAAGCACACCTAACCAATTTCTCAGCCCACTCAATACACCACTGGGCTAAGAGTCAACTGAGTCAACACCTCTCAGTGTTAAGGTGAGAAGAGACAATGCTAAAGAATGCATTGGCTAATAGAGGCAGTCGTGCCTCAGAAGCCACAGGAATGCCTGCTGGGCGCTGGAGGACATGACTTCACTCCTCTGAGCCACATGCAGGGGCCGCGGCATGTTGGCACTTGTCTTCTGCCACACATACAACTTGATGCCCCGAGGAAACGCTGTAATACGGACGAGCGTGTCTGTGTTTGAGTAGGAGGCTGTTAAATCAGATATTTCACTAGTGGTAATCGATTAGCATACTTCCAGAGGGCTACAAAATGTAGGAAGCCTACGGTTAACCAAAACACAAGCGGATGCGTGAACATGTACACGTGCAACACGGTTAAAGTGAAATGCAATGAATTTAAAAGTCAGACGACAGACTTTTAAGCTAGTGTTCCTACCCGTTGGCAGGATCCAGGGCAAGAGAGCGAGGGTTGTCCAGGTCTTTGCAGACCAGTACTTGTCGGTACTGGCCGTCCAGACGGGCCACTTCAATACGGTTGGTGCCGGTATCAGCCCAGTAGAGGTTTCGACCCATCCAGTCCACAGCCATTCCCTCAGGATAGTCCAGGCCAAACTCAATGACTGGTTCAACCGAACTGCCATTCATGAAGGCTCTGCTTATAGTCTAAATAAGGAAAGTAATTAAGGAAGTGAGTACATAAACACACACACACACACACACACACACGCATAAACAAACACAAACACATAAAATTGTGCAACTGTCACAAAAAAAGCCCATAAGGCTATTTAAGACTGAAGTTAAGCGAAGTTAACGCTAAAAGTAATACTCATTTATTAGTCATTTTAATATGTTATATAATATATATATATAATGACATGTTGTTATATAATATATAATTATTGACATTTACACTATAAGCTTTTGAACAGTAAGATTTTTAATATTTTTAAAGAAGTCTCTTCTGCTCATCAAGCCAACATTTATTTGATCCAAAGTACAACAAATACTGTAAAAATCTGAAATATTTTTACTATTTAAAATAACTGCTGTCTATTTGAATATGTTTTAAAATGTCATTTATTTCTGTGATTTCAAAGCTGGATTTTTACTCCAGTCACATGATCCTTCAGAAATCATTCTACAATGCTGATTTGCTGCTTAAGAAACATTATTAATATTATCAATATTTAAAACAGTTGAGTACTTTTTTTTTCAGGATTCTTTGAAGAACTGAAAGATCCAACGATTAGCATTTATCTAAAATAAAAAGCTTTTGTAACATTATACACTATACCATTAAAAAGCTTTAGTTAGTTTTGTTTTATTATGTTTTGGGAGAAAGAAATGATAGGAATTAATACTTTTACTTAGCAAGGATGCTTTAACTTGACCAAAAGTTTATAATGTTACAAAAAAAAATTATATTTCATATAGATGTTGCTCTTCTGAAAATTCTAGTCAGCTGTTTTTAACATAATAATAATATTTTCTGAGCAGCAAATCATAATATTAGAATTATTTCTAAAGGATCACGTGGCTGAAGTAATGATACTAAAAATTCAGCTTTGAAATCACAGAAATAATTTACATTTTAAATACATTCAAATAGAAAACAATTATTTTAAATAGTAAAAATACTTCAAAATTTTACTGTTTTTGCTGTACTTTGGATTAAATAAATGCAGGCTTGGTGAACAGAAGAGACCTCTTTAAAAGAAAACATCGAAAATCTTACTGTTCAAACACTTTTAGTGTATATTTATTCATTTAGCAGAATAATTATACATAATATTTATTAAATCACTGATTAATAAATGTTTTGATTATTAATTAATAAACTGCTAATTGAAATTGCCTCTATTTGATTATTATGTTACTTATATTTAAAAATAATATTAATATTTTAGATTTCTGAAAAAAAAATATATATATAATATATAATTGAATAAAACAAATTATATATATATATATATATAAATAAATACCTTAAATCCACAATGTTAGTAAAAAAATAAATAACTAAATCAGCTCAGTGTTGGGTAAATTTACTTTTAAAAGTAATCCATTTCGATACTGCATTTCNTATATATAAATGCCTTAAATCCACAATGTTAGTAAAAAAATAAATAACTAAATCAGCTCAGTGTTGGGTAAATTTACTTTTAAAAGTAATCCATTTCGATACTGCATTTCGATTACTCACTAAAAAACTAACTAATTATGTAACTTTTTATAGATTTATGGAAAGTAATACATTGCATTACACTTTCTCATCTGGGCTAGACTTGCTTGTTTGTTTATAATATAAAAAAAACACAGAAAGTAAAATGAATAATGAATACCCTCAGACTAAAGGAAAAGTAAATTCACATCTGTACAGCAGAGGCAGTCAATAAATGGAAAAACAAAGTAACTAGCGCTACTTTTTTGAAAAAGTAACTCAGATTTTTTCTTGAAAAAGTAATCTGATTACATAACTCACGTTACTTGTAATGTGTTACCCCAACACTGTTAATGCTGCCCTTTAACAAAGATTTATAACATTTTTTTCCAATTGCTTTCTTGTCTCAGTAGCTTCTTAGAACAACTTAGAATTTACAGTCCTAGACGGTTTATGCTAGTTAGTGCTGGTTTAGCTGGTGGATTTGTGTTCACCAGCACAATTCTTCAAAATACCTTCTTATAATCACTCTTATAGTTTTACAGTTAAAGATAATGTTATCTTAAAACTGCAATACAAACATAATCGGCACAAAATTGAAAAAGACAGGCTGCTTTAGATCTTCTGAGGTGAAACATCTTGGACTTCTTTCCTACTGACGCTTTAAATCTGAGCCCAACAGCTGCTTTGGGTTAGAAGCTGATGGCATCGTTTTATCATCCTCCAGTGTGGAGGTAAAAATCGACAGCTAAACTTTTCATAATCTTTGGTTTACTTTTGATTTTAATGTATAATCACTCATTCAAAATGTCACAATTACTCACCGCCACATCGTTCTTTCTTCAGACACACTGAATTACCAAGTTCAAACATGATGGACACAAAAGTAACCCGTACCTTGGTGATGACATCGGTCCAGTAGATCCTATTTTCCAAAACGTCAAAGTCCAGTGCGGAGACCTCCTTTACCCCAGTGAGCGGGATGGGCACGTCGTTGCTGTTGGTGCCCAGAGAGATGCTGCGTATGTCAGCACGATTGGTGAAGAGCAAGAAAGCTTCTGGAACCACACAGGTGCGCAGATCGCTCAGTAACTCCAAGCCCATGGGGCAGGCGCAGCTTAGACCTTGAGGCCGATGGAAACACAGGTGACTGCAGCCGCCGTTGTTTTCCGCACAGCCGTTAGTACCTGAACACACAAATGGAGATCTATTGATTAGCTTCATGGATGTGCATTGATCTCACAGTATTGCTATTTGAAGTCCTCCTGTTAGTTTTGTGGCAGAAACCATTTTGTAATAAATTAATCTAAATTTATAAATTAAATACTACACATAAATAAACATTTTTATTAGCAAATAATATTTTTTTATCAATGTTATTTTAGTATTAATTATATATTATTATAGTATTTATTAATGAGTTGGCTTTTGTTTTGTGTTTTCATATTTCTTGCTTTAAATTATTTTAACTTAAAAATAAGTTATTGTAGTCATTCAAATAAAATGTTCCAAAGCCCATTTCTATTTTTTTCTAATAAAACTAATATTTATTTTTCAATTTATTTACATTTTTTTTCAATTAATGAATATTGTTTTTAATAGTTTAGTATAAGTTAATGACAACATTGGTATTTATAAATACAATTATTTTTAATTTCTTTTAGTTGATTATAAACATTCTATATAAAGTATAAAGTAAATATTTAAAAAGATAAATGTATTGTTATTAATAATATGTTTTTATAAGTATGAATAACTTGTATATATGAATTATACATTTATATACACAAATCTAAAAATATTTTTATTTTAAAAAATTATTATGAACATTCTATATGAATATTGTTTTTGATAGTTTTAGTAAAAGTTAACAACGACAATTTATTTAGAAATAAATGTATTTATCTTTTTTAATTATTATAAACATTCTAAATATAACATCAATATTTAAAAAAATAAACGGTAACACTTTACAACAATTGTCAATTTTATTATTATTAATATAATATAATTAATATAATAATACTTTTTTCATAAGTATGAATAACTTATTGAAATATATATGGATTATATTTAGATATAAATTTAAAAATAATTAAGTATAAAACATCAAATAAATACTTTTTGATAAAATATTTTTTAAATAAATTAATCTATTTATAAATTAAATATTACACATAAATATAAAAACATTTTCATTAGTAAATAATTAAAATTCATTATATTTATTATGCTTCTTATTTATGAGTATTATTTTAGTATTACTCAAACTATTACAGTATTAATACACTTAATTTGCTTATTTTGAGATTTTATATTTCTGGCTTTAATTTTTAACTTTAACAGTTTTAGTTATTGTAGTATTTTAGCCCATTTCTTTTTTTTCCTAATAAAGTTATCTAATATTTATATTTCATTTTATTTAAACTTTTTCAATTAATGAATATTGTTTTAAACGGTTTTAATACATTTATTTTTAAGCATTCCAAGTATAGCATCAACGTTATTATTAATACTGTTGTTCATAAATATTGAAATATAAATGAATTTGATTTATATATAAATATTTACAAATACTTAAAAAAAAAAAAAAAAAAAAACTACCATCTCAAAATACTATAAATAATATCAAATGCCATCAAAAAAATGTTTTTTTGCGCTATAAATTAGTAGGATTTCAGGGGTGCTTAAAAGTAATTTTTTAATAATTATTTAAAGGTGTTCCAGGTTTGACATTTCTGGTCTAGACTGAGAATCAACAATTAGTGAAGGTCACTGGATATGATAAAGACATTGCATTTCACAGCTATACATCATATGCAATCGTGTAATTAATAAAAAAGTAACTAAAAAAGTCTGAATTACGAGAATGTAACATAATCTGATCACCTAATTTTAGGAATCTGATTATGTAATCCAGATAACTACATAGTGCTGCATATATCATTGCCCAGTTTTTCAATGTACATTTCAGGAGGACCATTAAACCTTTTAAAGTCAGAATAGATTTAAAAGTAAAAGATCTTACCAAAGGTCTCTGAGACTTTTGTGGCTTTGAGACCCATGAGGTCAGGAAGCTGCTCGACGATGACCTCGCGTGTGGCGTTAGTGATGTGAACTCTTTCTATGCTCCTTCGCTGCCAGTCCGTCCAGTAGATATACTCTCCCAGCAGTGTAAAACCAAAAATATGAGGTAGTTTGTCCTCTAGAATAGTCATCCTATTAGTGCCATCCACATTGATGACCTGTGAACAAAAAAAATAATAATTTAGTTATGTCCATTCACTTTCACTGTAAGGAAAAGAGCAGCGTGAACACCTTTTGTGTTCCACAGAAAAAAAGAAAAGTCATACAATATATTAGGATGAGTAGTTAACAACACTTTTGTTTTGAACTGAACTATCTCTTTAAGAAAACTGACAGTTGTAGGTGGTCAGATCAAACCATTTCAATTAACAGCAGAAAACAGGAAACAAACGAAACAAATCAGCCTGGATCTGTTTACGTTCGCCAAACAGCTGTACACCACATGCACCATTGGACAGATCTCCAAATACTCAGATATTTGAACTGCCATAATTGCAGTATCCTAATCCAAACCAGCTAGGATTTCCCAATTGTGGAAAAAAAAATCCCCGACCAAATATGTAACTGCCAAAAGAGTAGCTATTTTAAGTCATTACAGAGTACGCAAGCTTGAGCATGACTCTTTGAATCTCTACGTTTAGTGTTTTTTCACTAAAGAAAGCCTACACAATCATTCCTATTTCAGTGAACGTGACAAAATAAGATTCCAGTCACAAGGGTTGCATTACAGGGAAGAAAATAACGCAAACTGATATAGGGAGTGGAGCCAGGACATGCCTGAATCTTAAAAAAAAAAAGAGAAGGAGAAAGCAAGAGAAAGTGACAGATGGGAGGTTGAAACCAAGTGGGTTGCTGGGAATTGGGTTTGTTTCTGAAAAGGTTGCAATTACCGTTTCTGGAAACCGTCCTGACATTACTACTTCTCAAAATAGACGGCTTTCCATTTTTCACATTTAGCGAACGGGTGTCAGTTGCAGTAAACGCTACCCACCTAATCAAATACATTCTGGAAAATCTGCAACGAAAAACCTCGAAAGCTACCAGCTCTATCCGGGCTTATTATGAAGCCTTCCAATACTAGAAAACAACGCTAAAAGAGATAAAAGCGTTGCATTTTATTACATATATATTTTCTAATACATGTAATGCACTCATCATGAAGTCATTACTGGAAAGCATCCATGCTTTTTATGTTGCAAAAGCTGTTGGGAGTTTTTGACATCCTATACCTGTGCAATCAGACACTAAGAAATGCAGAAGGCTTTTTTTTTTTTACTATTTTAAAACCGCCTGCAGCCAGATGTCTTTGTTTGCCGAATGAAACCCATGACAGTTTACTCTATCGTGTCTTCTCCCTGAATGATGAATGAGATTATAAACGCTCAAACGAGCAGGTCAAGATTGAGTGACGGGCGTATTAATGCAGCATATTGTTCCTGGGTAAAGTAGCTCTGCGAACAAAGACTTCCTGTGCGCCGTCTTTCCCAACCCAGAGTTCTTCCTGTGAGGACCGGTGGAGAGGGGGG
>JAHKKF010525917.1:0-16286 GCA_019740295.1 Labeo calbasu
GTGTCAGACAGACATCCTGCCCACACTCCAGAGCTCTGGTGCTTGTCCACACCAGCTTACTGTTCTCTCCTGTTCTGTCAGCAGTTACTCTCTCTCATTCCACACAGTCCAACATGCTGTCCGAGCGTTTGAGACTACTGATGCGTGACAGCGCTCCACCACATCAAACACTCCCCCCACCACTCGCTCACAGAGGTTACTGCAGCAACCCTGGAATGACAGTCACTCACAGCTGTTCCACCGGTTGCCGAGCAATGCGGTCTCTAAGGAGATGGTAGACAGACATGTCAATTCATGTGGATGTTCTGGTGTGAAGGGGGGCTAGAAACTTCTAGGAATGTGACTTTTTTCCCCCTCTACTTTACACTCACTTTAATTTGTTTTGTTTATCATTTTCATTTGTTTTTAAAGATTTAAAGACTCATTGAGTATCAGGTTGTTCTGCTAAGGATGGAATAAAAAGGAGAGAAAAAAACTACTAACTACTAAACTACTTCATTTTTTACTTCAATGGATAGTACACCCAATGTCGTTCCAAACCCATAAGACCTTAGTTCATCTTCAGAAGATAAGTTAAGATATTTTTGATGAAATCCGAAAGCTTTCTGATCCTGCACAGACAGCAACACAACTGGCATGTTTAATGCCCAGAAAGGTAGTAAAGACATTGTTAAAATAGTCCATGTGACATCAGTGGTTCAACTGTAATTTTATGAAGCTACGAGAATACTTTTTGTGTGCAAAAATAATGTAAATTAAATCCCTTGGTAAGCATAAGAGGCAGTTGAGGTCAAAAGTTTACGTACACTTGAAGGAATCTGCAAAATGTTAATTATTTTACCAAAATAAGAGGGATCATACAAAATACATGTTATTTTTTTATTTAGTACTGATCTGAAAGATATTTACATATAGTCCGCAAAAGAAGAAAATAGTTGAATGTTTGCATACGCTTGATTCTTAATACTGTGTTGTTGTTTTTTTTTGTTTTTTTGGTTTAGTGATAGTTGTTCATGAGTGCCTTGTTTGAATAGTTAAAATGCCCGCTGTTGTTCAGAAAAAATCGTTCAGGTCCCACAAATCACAAATTCTTTGGTTTTTCAGCATTTTTGTGTATTTAAACCCTATCCAACAATGACTGTATGATTTTGAGATCCATCTTTTCAAACTGAGGACAACTGAGGGACTCATATGCAACTATTACAGAAGGTTTAAATGCTCACTGATGCTTCAGAAGGAAATACAATGCATTAAGAGCCAGGGGATGAAAACTTTCTCAATTTGAAGATCAGGGTAAATTTAACTTATTTTGTCTTCTGGGAAGTATGCAAGTATGTTCTGTAGCTTCTAAAAGGCAGCACTAAATGGAAAAATATGATATTTAGGCAGAATAAGAAAAATGTACACATCTGCATATGAGTCCCTCAGTTGTCCTCAGTGTGAAAAGATGGATCTCAAAATCATACAGTCATTGTTGGAAAGGGTTCAAATACACAAAAATGTTGAAAAGCGGAAGAATTTGTGGTACCTGAAGGGTTTTTCTGAAGAACAGCAGGCAGTTTAACTGTTCAGGACAAACAAAGGACTTATAAACAACTATCATTAAACAAAATAACACAGCTGTGTGCATTCAGGTAACGACACAGTATTAAAAATCAAACGTATGTAAACTTTTGAACAGGGTCATTTTTATAAATTCAACTTTTATTCTCCTGTGGACTATATGTAAACGTCTTTTATGTGAAATATCTTATTCAGGTCAGTACTACATTAAAAATTACATTAGCTTTGTATGATTCCTCATATTTTGGTGAAATAATTACCATTTTGCAGACTCTGCAAGGTGTATTTAAACTTTTGACCTCAACAGTATATGTTAAATTTTGTACACTTTATTTTGGCACATAAATGGTAAAGTTTGTGACCGTATACAAACACGAGAAGTATTTCTAACAGGCCTTGCACCTCAGTTGCTGCAACCTGAGACTGTCGGAGAAGCAACCTGAAGTTGAAGATCAGGACAAAGAATTTCTCTTATCGTTGAACTGATATCTCCGTTCTGCAGTTTCAGACTTCCTTTGCAGGTGATAGTATAAGAAACGCACTGCTAACTGGAAAATTTTTCTCTATAATGTTTGTTCCATTAATGTCGTCACCTGTTCAAGAACCTCTCTGGAGTCCTCTTCTGTGGGACACAACACAGAACACAACAGAAGACACATTATACCTCTGCCGTCTTAGTTTCGGCCTGTCTGTATGCTCTTGGATCCGTTTTCGTGTTCATAAAGGAGCGGTTGAGACGGGGTGTTGTGAAAGCTGACCCCGATTCAGTGTTTTATGAGATTGAATACTTGGTGCAGATGGAATGAGGAAGCATGTGTGGTGGCTTCAGTGGACATGTGTTAACGCTTTAAGAACGTGAGACAGTTTCTCAAGCAACAGAACTCGTCATCATGTGTTAATATGAAACCAGCACAGTGTTTTGTACTCACACCTAGTGAGTATATTTACACAAGACACTAGTCCGTTTCCTGCATACGTAACCAGAATATTTATCTTCTGCAGTCTGTTTATGAGCCTATAATAATGGGCTCTTTTTTTGTCCCAGTTTTACTTTTTTCGTACTGCAGCATATTGTTTCATTTATTTTTTTCCCCATCATACTTGCCGTCTTTTTTTTTTTCTCCAGTATTGTTGTCAGGCAACCAAACAGCAGCAAAACACAATGACAATTGAGCTGTTGTTTTTATGTCATCTAATACTATGAATATAGATGCTATATATCTCTCTCGTTCTCGCTCCCTTTTTGTCCCTCTCTTGCATCTCTCTCACGCTCTTTTTAACATTCCTATCTAGGCGTTTTAGCGCTAATAATTATCCAGACACTCCAGATCTCATAAAAAGCCTGTTTGAGTCTGTAAAGTGATCCCCCTCCTATGTGGTAGCAGTTATGCCCTCTTGTGTGAGTGATGTATCGATTTACATGATTTTTGTGACACATTTAGAATATATGAACCACAGACTTATTGCTTTCTCATATATTTCTGGTTTGAGGGAAAGAAAGAAAGGAAAAACTGAGGGAAAGAGGCCATTTGGACAGATGAGGGTGTTTGAAGTGATGAAAGCGAGTAAGAAGCATAGGCGCCTATTAGATTTGCTTTTTGCCACTGCTGATTTTGTCCCAACTGCTTTATGAAACACAGCAGGGATGCGTCTCTAATTACCGAACAGGAGTTTTCATTTCGTTAGTGTGTGTTTTAATGTTTTGCTGAGTGGTCATTGTGGTTGTCGTTAGTGGCAGAAAACGACAGCAGCAATGTTCTCTTCAGCACTCAGCTTTCAGACAATTTTAGACAAGTTTTTGTCTTAAAAATCACAGAACAGAATCCAAATATGTTCCTGTTATTGATATAGATCTTAAAGCTGCAACTTTTGTGTAATTAGTTGTATTAGTAGAAGTTTGAATGTCACTCACAAATGCACCATAGTTTGATAAGACATTGATTTACGAAAACCCAGGACTGACAGTGGCAGATGCAGGAATGAAGTAATCAAATTAAATGTGCCACACGATTCATTCGATCGCACTTGAAGAGGTTGAATATAGGGCTGGCTTTGACACAAATTGCACGATTTGATTCGATTCTAATTCACAAGCTTGTGATGCGATTTTGATTCAGTATCAATTATTTTTGATATATGTGACCCTGGACTACAAAACCAGTCATAATTTTTAAAAAAATTGAGATTTATACATCACCTGAAAGCTGAATAAATAAGCTTTCAGTTAATGTAATGGTTTGGTAGGAGAGGAAAATCTAGAATCTGCAATTACCTAATGTCCAGATTTGTGAAACCCTAACAGAGATAATTACCTGTTATTTACTCCCTCTCATGTTGTATGGCTTTCTTTCTTCTGTGGAACATTAAAGATACATTGATGTCTTGTGTTTTTGTTCATTTTGTTCAGTCATTCTTTACAATGGCTTCTTTTATTTTCCACAGAAGAAAGAAAGTCACATTAGAGCGAGTAAATGATGACAGAATTTTAATTTCTGTGTGAACTAACCCTTTAATCTTTTATGAATTACAGTACTTGTAAGAAAAAAAGTCTTTGGTGAAGTAATGTGCATGATTTCAGCGTTGTGGAAATGGAGGCCTGTTCACAGCTGTGATTATCATCCAGCTGTTGGCTTATTTTTATCCAATCAGCAATCGCTGATGTCATTCTCACCTGCAGGAAGTGGTGTGTCAACAAGAATAACACAGTATTTGTGAGAGTTTGTGTGCCCTCTGGTATGTTCATATCCCACACATTGACTCACTCGGTACCTTGTACAATCAAACCTGCAGGGTGCAACTTGAGAGGTGATGTACCCTGAAGCTGAACAGGCCTGTGGCACGGAGATATGCTGTTTGCACAGGCACACACACACAGATTCACACATAGTTCAACACACTCCTCCAGCACTTACTCTTTTTGAGATCTCTGTGGAGGAAACATTCAGCTTTAGCTTCCAGGTTAACTGGAAAAAATACTGTTTAAAATTTTGGCACAAAAGAGAAAAAACACTTTTTGCTAAAGTTAGTTCTGAGAGATATTTTTATGCATAGCAGTGGTCGTGACATACTCGCATCTTTTAAACATTTTAAAATGTCTTAAAATCATTTCTCTGTTGCCAAACTTCATCAGTTGTTTGGATGGGTCCCTGCTTGATGGATAGAGCCAAGTCTCTGATCTACATTTTTTCCCCTTTTTTTAAAAAAATCTATCTCAATTGGTTATATGTGACAATATGGAAGAAAAGGTCTGTCGCTACTTTAGTGTCATCACAGTTTTTAGTTTCTTAATACTCTTTGCATATGCACACAACAGTCCCTCTTGCTTTATTTAGTGTGGAAAGCTGTGCTAGTTTTTACAGATTGTAAATGGTTTGGCCTTTCCTCATGCCCATTTCATTACCTGTAATGAATTTAGCAGACTGAGCTGGAGACGCCTGTTGTTTGGGCTTATTGGCATGGGGACATTCAAGTCATGAAGTGAGAAGTACAGATCTAAATCTGGATCTGAGGTGAAGAGCGTTAAAAAATAAAAAAAAAATCATGTCATTAATGACAAATGCCACCCCAGGACAGTCATACAATATGCAGAAGAGTTGCATTTCCCTCAGGCACGGAGAGAAGGAGAGAACAGGAAATTGAATCGAACTTAAAAGTAAATTACAGATGCTATCTTTCTGTATAATTATGTCCATGTCTATTTTTGATAAGGACTATTTTCAGCTCCTCTCTAGATACTTTTAGAAATAAGGTGCAGAATTTTCCTTTTTATTTTTTTTTTTTTTGTGGAATGTCTGCATTTTGATTTGAAGTTTTTCACTCAAAAAGAGCACATCATTCGCTCAGGACCTGATCCAAATATTAAATGTCACAACGTAGAAAATTTCTGCAGCGTGTCACTTTGAACCTTCAAATCTGTTTGATTCTGTCTTGTTTGTAGTGTCTCTCAGAGGTTCGGTTTATCCTGAAAGTGTATGTTTATTTCTGTAGTTTCACATGAAGCCCTGTGATCCCAACATCTGACAACCTAATATAACGTACACAGGATACACCACCCACACTTGTGATTGCCCTAGGTGGTCTGTCCATGTGCTATTAATGTTTTCTGACAAAGTATGGGCATAAACTCCTGATTTATGACCTCTTGTTAGTCATAAAGGAAAACTAAAATAGCTAGAGACTCTAAAAGGATAGAGGAAGGATGCGACCTAAAGGGTTCCATCTTTGTTTTATTGGTATATGGTTATGGAAACATGCAATTTGATTGATCACTGACCAAGGACAGCAGACAGGGAGAAATATAAGTGTGACACTTTTAAAAGTCTGCTATACAAACTAGACTATACATCTGCTATGCAAAATGATTAAGTACATGATTTGTTTTGCTGACCGTTGACTCTTATGAGTCGATCCTATTATTGAACTATTTAAAAAAAAAGGATAGGATTTTTAGCCTCAGTGTTTCTGAGTTTTTAACATATTGTTATAATAATTTAGCACAAGAAAACCAATTTTTGTGTTGATTGTGTTTTTCTGTTAATGGGCACCTATTGATGCTTCTTTTAACAAGACATTTTATTGGTTTGGGTGTCCCCAGAATGTGTCTGTGAAGTTTTAGCTTAAAATACCACACAGGCTGGCGCCAATAACCTTGTGGGCAGTGCACCAACATATGGTGTAGTTGGGCCTCGGGCGTCCCGAGATCAAATCCCGCCTCGTGGACCTGTTCCTATCCCACCCACCCCTCTCGCTCCCACTCACTTCCTGTCTCATCTCCACGGTCCTTTCAAAAAAAAAATGCCACACAGGTCATTTATTAAGGTCATGGGGCTTGTCTAAAAAAATTTAAAGTATCACTTTAAATGCAAATGAGCTGCATATTCCCGCCCTGTTGTTAGAAGAGGGTGTAACGTAATCATCTAGGCTTTGCATGCCTACAGCAATAAACAGTCGGTAGAAGCAACGTGACTGAGAGCGAGAGACCCGTTGTTCGGCTGTACATATGGAAAGCCAAACACAATAAAAATGGGTCAAAACAGCGTAATGTTACAAAGCTTGCGCCACTCTGACCTGTCAACATTGTGGCTCAATGGACCAAGCTGTGTGACCATCTCGACAGCGCAGGGAGGACGCTTTTGCTAGCGCCACCGAACGGACAGCACGCCGCTGATCATTTAAAATACTTTGATAACATACACACATAAATACAGTTAAAAAGTTAGCTTAGCACTATAATGACATGACATTCACAAAGCAGTCTGGAGTGAAATGATTTGCGCAGACATAAATGTATTTAGGTAGGTTTTGAGGCTCATTACCTGAGTAATCAAAAAGTAATCCACTGCGTCCTCAGTGCCTCAGAAATTAGGAGAAAATGACTGTTATGTTCAGTCTTACATCAAATGCAGAACACTGGGATTGCTTACTAGACATTGTTGCCGTTAGACCTGCTTCAGTGCGGAGAAAATGAAGAACGGCGTACAACCAAACACAACTCGTTAAGGGTGTAAACTACGGTAATGCAGCCCTGTCAGTTAGTTGCTGTGGGCGGGGCCTAAACTATGACATCGCACTGCTTTGAGAATCAAAACCGCATGCCTAATGAGACTGGTGTAGTTTAATGAGGATTATAAAATAGGGAGTGGGTGGATTTTTATCATTGTAGGGTGGTTGTGTTCACACACTGCCAACACACATTTATGTCCAAACACCATGTAAAAGTGGATTTTGCATAAAAGGTGCTCTTTAAATAGCAATAGCATCAGTTTGCTCACTCATGTACACCCCACTGACCAAAATAAAAGTTATTTTGACACTTGACTAAGTTTACCAAAGGCAAGTTCTCATTGGTCATGACATTTTAAGGCCGTCAGTGTTGTTCTTCAGCTGGATTGATTTCAGGCATGAACAACAGATGTAGGCTGACATGTAGCTCTAAAGATGTCTTGTTGCATTAAAGTTTGTTTGTCTAAACAGAAGTCATCGTGTGCACATACGTGTGTGGCTATCTGCCCAAATTTCTCTCGGTCGTATGCCTTTCTGTGTCATCCCTTGAGCAGAATTTCACCGTCTCATAACGTGCTTCCACTTGCCAGATGATACAGGAGTGCAAATGGCTCAGGAAAGGTTGATTAACTTGTCATTTCTTCGTATTTGTCTTCTCTTAGGTTCACATTTGCACAACAGGACTCATTGTTACTCCTCCACCTAGCAGTCCTGTCACCACAGCGACAGTTTTCACATTTCCTCCAGAAACCAGCTATGCATCTATTCCAGTGGTGAGTTTGACAAATTGACTTTGCATGTCAAAAATCTTCATCATCCTGCTGTTTATTCATATGCCATTCTTCTAACCTGTATATAGAAAATGACCCTGTCTGTACAACAGTACTCAACTGCTATTACTCAGCACTATGTGATATGTCAGCCAGGCTGAATAAATGGCTGATATTTGCCATTTTGACAGTTTCTGATTTGATGGATAACCAGTGAATGAACAGAGTCATTAAGCTCCCTCTTGTGTCAGGTTTATAATCAATCAAGGTTTCTGTGGAAAAGTTTCTGTTTAGATTGAACTTGTGCTAGTATTTAGACAGTCGATCTGCTCTCTAGTCCTGTGGGTACAAAACAGGAATGAGCAGAATAAGATATTTTGAACATCGATTTGTTGTTCTACAGGAGCCCTATGAACTTACAGTGGTTCATGTCTACGAGACACATTCAGAGGACAAATTTCTTAAAGGATAAGTTCACTTCCAGAATAAAAATCTCCTGAAAATTTACTCGCCCCCATGAGATCCAAGGTGTTTATGTATTTCTGTCCTCAGTCACAAAGAAATGAAGGTTTTTGAGGAAAACATTCCAGGATTTTTCTCCATATAGTGGAAGCCAACAAGTTGAAGGTCCAAATTGCTGTTTCAATGCAGCTTCAAAAGTGCTCTACACAATCTCAGCTGAGGAATAAGGATTTTATCTAAAGAAACGATCGGCCATTTTCTAAAAAATATATAATTTATACACTTTTTAACCACAAATGTGCACTAACCCTGAGATGCGCACGCATTATGTAGTCACCTTGGAAAGGTCACGTGTGGTTAGTTCTTCATCTGTGTACTTTGGTTCAAAAAGTAAGGATAGGGCGAAAATCAAATTTTCTCCTTCAACTTCAAAATCGTCCGACATCATTGTTTTATCGTTTTGTAAAGTGCTTTTCTTCGCACGTTCGCTTTGTAAACACTGGGTTGGTACTTCAGGCTGGTGCAAGACAAGCATTTGTGGTTAAAAAGTATATCAATTGTTTTTGTAAAAAAAAAAAAAAGATGAATTGTTTCACTACATGAGACGCTTATCCTCGGCTGGGATCGTGTAGAGCCTTTTAAAACTGCAATTTGGACCTTCAACCCAATGGCCACCATTGAAGTCCACTATATGGAGAAAAATCCTGGAATGTTTTCTTCAAAACCTTAATTTCTGTGATTCATTGTCATAAAAAGAGAAAACGCAAAATGAACAGTTAAAAATGAATTTGACTAACAGCATAAAATCTTTGTAGATATTGCAGTAATTCTTATTATTGTGACAGCCCTAGTCTTGACACTTTTATTGAATATTTGTTTAAGGTAACTTAATGCATTGTTTTAAAGCAATGTTTTGATGCACATTTGCAGTCTGCTGGTAATTGTCCTAGTTTATTGTTAGAGGCGGTGGACGATTGTTTTGATGGCTGTAGCGGCAAAGAATTAAAGGAAATGAATACAAAGAAGCAACTTTGACAATGACAGTGAATTTCAGCACAGTAATTCCCTGCATGCTGTCAGCTAAAAACTCACTCTTAAGAAGTTGTTTTTAAAAAATTCATTCCCTCTAAAGCACAGCCAAACATTATTAAAGCTGAGTGCGTAATTGTGAATGCAACATGAACTTCTTGGGTAAGCTTATCACTCTAGTTTAAGCATCAGTGTACACTATATTCAAAAGTTTGTGTTTGGTATGATTTTGTGATGTTTTTGAATGTTTATTCTCAGAAAGGCAAACTATGTATGTATATTTTTATTAAAATGTCATTTATTCCTGTGATGGCAAATCTGAAATTTCAGCAGCCATAAAAGTGTGTTTACAGTGTGACATGGAAAAAAAAAAAAAAAAAAAAAACACACTTTTGTATTGATTTAAGTATTTACTACCACTTTTGATCAATTTAATGCATCCTTGCTAAATGAAAGTATTTTAAAAACTGACCCCAAACTTTTGAACAGTAGTATATCAAAACAAACACAGTTACATAACAGAAGCAGAATGTAAGCTTTCCCTCTAACATTCTCATATACATTCACACACACTTAAATGCTAATCCTAAACGAGAATAGTTTGCCATCTGATAGCCCTTCATCTCTCTCAACGCAAACACGCACACCATTTCAGGGAGTTGTGTGGGCCTGAGGCTGGACACTAATGGCTCTCTGAGATTGATGTGTGTGCAGTGCTGTGCGGGTACTGTTTCCTTTTGTTTTCAAAGCATTGTTTTTGTAATGGTGGCTTAGTGTGCATCGGTTGCCTCTCTTATCTCGTATACAGGATTTGAAAGCACCAAAGAGGAGGTGTTTTTTAGTTTTTGTAATTGCAGTAAATCCACATTAAGCAATAAACACAAGACAAATTAATTACTAAAACAAGCATTAGTAGAGAACACATTGTAGGAGAATTTGAAATGAACAGACAAAAAGGTGACTTAAAGCAACAAAACAAGCTTTACAGTGTGAGAGTTGTTTTCGTAGCGGTGCCACTGGGCTCATAAAGTCTGTTTGCAGATGTGTGCGTTGGTCCATATGGAACTGATTTATCCGTCTTCAGCCAGACATGTAGCCCAGGCTGGATATGCACCAATCACAACACCTGCCACAGCCAAAGTACCCGCTTGTTAGCAAACAGCACGCAAGCTGGAAAGTCACAGTCAGTGGGATTATGGTTTTGTGGCATTGTCCAAACTTTGTAGGGATGTCTCTGACATCATTTCCTGCTATACATAACATCTGAGGTACATATGCCCATCAAAATATCAATAAATATGGACTGATGTGAGAACTGCAGTATTAACAAATGCGTGTTTGATTGTTTCAGGATGCTCTTCCTCCTCCACCACCTCCTCCACCTCAGTCACAGTCCTCAGCTGTGGGTGCTGCCGCCTTGAATGCTGGTCAGAGACCGTCACCCGCTGTGGGTGACCAAAGTGGCCGTCAGAGACCCACAGTGTGAGTAAAACATAAAATGCACACAATTTAAATTTGCAACTTTAGAGATGCATACTGTTAGAAAGAGTATGAGAGGGTCCTTGCAACTCTAACTCACCTCTTTGCTGTTACCCAATGCCAGCTGAGCGTGACTGAACACACAGGTGAGAGGTCAAAGGTCATGTCTAATGGAAATAGGGTTGTCTCTGGGGACTTAACCTGAGCCCTGACCTCTCACCTTTCACCTTTTGTCTGCATATCAACTAAACACAGCCCTAAACACACCTGATTTCTGTTGGAGTCGCCCATAGCAAAGCCACTAGAAGGCAAGCCTGCAGCCATTAGGCGAAGAAGCATAACGGCTAAAGCTAACGCTTCCGGTCTGGTGGTACTTGGAAAAGGAGACCAGAGGCCGTTTTTTTAAAATGGATGTCAATGGAGGCTGTATTACACTGAATAAAAAGCTTCATTTAAAGAATCGACAGCCTATCTGCTAATCTTTAACATGTTTTACACTAAACAATACTTTTGGATCTAACTATTTTTAGTTTACCATGAAAAAAGGCTGTTTTATAAGACAAGTCAATGATTTTTTGGAAACAGATTCAACTTACAGCACTTCTCATTCATTCCTATGGTATCCGTAAACAGCGATTGAGTGTCACACAACTCTGACTGAAATTCAGTGATGTCAAGGCTGTAATGTGACTGGTTATTAAGGAACACATGATCCAAGTTAGCCGTTATGCTTTCTCTAATGGTAAGAAATAAAGGCCCTCTCATCTCCCGATAGTAAAACAATCTCTGGCCCATAGTGCTCTGGGTGGAGTATGTTCATAGCCGTTATTCATGATATTCACATTTTCAAGGCAGTTTTTACATTTTTTTATTTTATTTTTTTTGTGTCCTTTAAAAAATAATTTAAAGCTCTGCAGTACTGCATCTAAGTCAAATTAAAACTAAATATAGATAAATTAATAAATAATTTTAAAAGGCTAACACATTTTTTTTATCAGTTAAAAATGTATTTAAAGTAAGTTTTAAAAATGAAATGAATTGATAAATAATTTAAAAAAGAATACAATTTAAAATGAATAAAACTTTACAGAATTCATTTTTGTTGTTGTTTGTATTATTTAAATGTTCAAAACTTGATTCTCTCTCAGGTACGTGGCGATGTTTCCCTACACACCCCGTAAGGAAGATGAGTTGGAATTGAGGAAAGGGGAGATGTTTCTGGTGCTGGAGCGCTGTCAGGATGGCTGGTTTAAAGGAACATCCATGCACACTGGCAAGATTGGAGTGTTCCCTGGTAACTACATGAGTCCTGTCAACAGGTATGATACACACCCTCACATACACACTTGTACATGTTATCACTCATACGCCCTGTAAGCTCACGAAAGATTAGATTGTCATTTGTCTTTCCAGTGGTGTATATCCTTCAGGAACACGCACACCACACATAAAGTCACTACTTGCAGATAAATCTGAGCTGGTCACGTTCACACGTGGAATTGTTAAAGGAATGTTCCAGTTTCAATAAAAGTTACATTTTTATTGAACTCATCAATTATAATGTTGATTAGCAATTGAAAAAAAAAGTTAAATGTGAGATGAGTCAAAATAAATATCTTTTTCCCACAAATGCTGTCAATAAAGCATTTTTCGCACTTGGGACATTCCTTTAAACTCAGCGCACTCTTGTGGCAGGAATGAGAATTACATACAAAATATTGTTCACTTATTGCATGAAAACACTTCACCTAAAATATTCAGTGTGATGAGCCATTTAAAGTTCTAATGACAGAATTTTTATTTTTGAGTGAACTATCCCTTTAAATGTATATATGTTTCTGTTGATTTGCTGTAAAATGTGCTTCAGATTCTGAATGAGCAGTGCAGAGCATGTTTAGAGACTTGATTCTTGAACCTTACAATTCTTTTTTTTTTTTTTTTTTTTTTTTTTTACTGCAGGACTGTTTCTGGCAGCAGTCAGCCAAAAGTTCCCCTGACCCTGTGCTCCCAGGCGGGACGTGGCGTCACCATCGTCAGCCCCTCCTCTGCTTCTCTTGGAGCCGGCCTAGGGAGTGTCGACCCCAGCAAACCCCTTCCAGTCTGCCCAAATCCTACCCCGTCTTGCTCACTGCCTGCTGCTGTAGTATCAGCTGCACATATACCCACTGGACAGCACCCCAAAGTGCTCATGCATGTGACGTCTCAGATGACCGTTAACCAGGCACGCAGTGCGGTCAGGACAGGTAGAGTTACACCTACGAACACCATTTAGAATTTTAGTACAAAAACAGACCTGTGGGCTCATGATATCGTTAAATAGTATCGTGTTTCCAAACACGTCTTTAACTTCTGAATTAAAATCCATTTGAGGAATAATTCAAAGCACTTCAGAAATAAAACTCTCCTGAAAAGCATCTTTGAAAGATTAATTATTGAAAATAAAACCTTAAGTAGTTGACATGTTTTTTATTATTTATCTATTTTTGAATTATTTATTCATGGCAGCAGTAAGTAAAAAATTAATGAACATGCATACTTTCCTTGGAATTTTTTTTCAAAATCGTATATAACCAACCTGAATGCAAAAAATATATTTATAAAAACAATGTTTAAAAAGGTCACAGGCACAAATTTATTCCACCTTTTTTCCCCGCTAGCTGTGAGTCATAGTCAGGACCGGCCTACGGCAGCAGTGACTCCCATCCAATCCCACAATCCTGTGTCCTACCTTCCTAGCACAGCTGTGGTTCTTCAGGCGTCTCCTGTCCTCGGCTCCAGCCCGGGATCCTCCTCATCCAGAGTCGGAGTGGCTATGGGATGTGCTGCCGCCTCCTTGACCCCTCCTAATGTTAGTGCTGCTTCTTTGGACAGTGATGCCATGAGACCTGTCTCTGTGGTAGCACTTTCTGTGAACCCCGGCAGCACGAAATCTCTCGGTTCAGCCTCGAATCATGGTGTTGCTTGTAGACTGGATAAAGACTGCAAGGTGAGACTTGTTGAACTAAAGCATTTTACAACATCTACAGCTTTTTTAACAGTTTCTTTTGCTTTTCCCTCCCATCAGTGTTATTTTAATGTGCTGCAGTAAGGTGTTTGGCAATTAGAATTTCTGTTCTGAGTTTCATCTCATTTGCTGAGCTGGATGGTTAAGCCTGCTGATATAGAGCTGAAATCATCATTTTTTTATGATTCAGACTTTTTTGCAAACCTAGAGGACACGACCCTGAGTGTTGTTTTTTTATTTTGGCTTGATGTTCTGGGAGATTTCTAGGTACATGTACAGTGTAGCTGACTCACAGATCTTCAGAGTTCACTTTTATAAACCTCTTCTTTTTTTTTTTACCAGTTCTCTGGAGATACTCATTCTGATGTGTTTTCTTTTTGGTTTTGTTAGCTGGGATAATACTAGAGGAATGATTGAATGAAAATGTTTTAAAAATGTGGAGTAGATCAATTAAAGTTTATCATGGTCAGTTAAATGTCCTCTAGATGGAAACATTTCAAATGTGCTGATAATTGCATGTTTTGTTTACAAGACTTGCACTCAACCTTTTCATTTAAATAGAATCAAATGTGTCATTTCAGAGAGAAAAGAAAGGCCTGCTGAAACTGCTGTCTAATAAAAAGAAGCTCCGCCCATCTCCCCCATCCTCCCCTACACTGGAGGCGGAGCAGTCTATTGCCATGGAAATGCCCCAGGGGGCAGTTGGACCTGAAATGGCTCCGCTCGGCTCAGTAGCGGTGGCAGTAGGACACAACGGCCGTGCTGGGGTCTGTCCGATGGATTCTGAGCTTTCTGTATCCTCCTCTTCATCAAACACAGATGCAGCGTCACACAGAAGCAACTCCCAGGACAACGCTGCCCCGATCGCCCCGCCTCCGCGACAGCCATGCTCCTCCCTCCTCTCCATGCAGCATGACGGCCGGCCAATTGTTTGTGAAAGGTACAATAAAAGCTCAATAAAAACTTGTTTAAATAAAACACCAAGAATGATATCTATAATAATACCAGGGCTGGGCAATAAACAATATCATATCGAGATTGCAATAAAATTTATGTCAATACTGATGATTACCTCTGGACAGTTTTACTTGATATGGCGTACACACATTAGAAATACTAAATTGCTAGTAGGTTCTTTGTGTCTTTGTGTGAATTAGAGGCATAGTTATACAGTGGAGATCAAAATTAAAGAACAATCTATAAATAACCACATACAACCATTTTGTTGAAAACAAAGAGATCAAAATTAGAACAGTAACCACTGTAGCACGAAAGAACTAATGCAACTAAAATTTCTGTCAGAAATTAGCAGGAAGTGTAGAGGCTCTTCCTTTGAATGACTTCAGCACATTTGCAGCCACAGGACATCACTAGTTTCTCACTCTGTTCTGGTGTAATCTTGGTCCACTCTTCTTCTACTCTCTTTCATAGTTTGGTAACTGTAGTGGGTTTCTTAGCCATAACTTTTTCGCCAAAAATTCTCCAGAAATTGTCAGTTGGGTTTAGAAAGAGGACTTGCTTTACCTGTTTTTCAGTGTGATGGGGCATTGTCTTGAATGAAAATTGCAGGCTGAAAGGCTGCTATGTATCTGTATAAGAGGCCCAACTCCTGCTGTAGAAAACATTTCGCAAACCATGACACTTCCTCCTTCACCTTTCACTGACTTCTTTATGCACTTGGGCTTCAGTCTTTCCTCAGTTTGATGCCGAACAAAATGTTTCCCCTCAGACCCAAATAAATTAAATTTGTTCCCATCACTAAAGTGAACTTTGGACCAGTTCTCCTTTCTCCAAACAACATGCTCCTCAGCAAAGGTTGATTCTTTCTGCTGGTGAGAGGTTTGGTCACTGTAGAATGCTTTTTCAGTTCTGACTTCTCTGAAACATGTGGAGTTAGATCTGTACCCTGTTCAGCACTGAACTGGCAAGCAATTCCAGCTGCAGTGTTGAACCCATTCCCCATTGAGTCTCTGCATTGTCCTGTCTTGTACATTTGTCTTATGATGACAACCAGCCTTTTTGGGGGACTCGAATGAATTAGTGTCACTGTAAACCTGCAATGTTCGAAAAATCACAGATGACCAACTTTTGCAACGGCTGAAAGGGTCATCCCTTTGGCCTAATCTGGACAACCTCCTGTTGCAGGGTTTCAGTCACATTAAAGCGGCCCGCCATCTTCCAGTCTCAGTGAAAATTGTAGGAGTGATCCTAGTTAAATCAGGTTTGTCACATAATTAAGGAAATTAGCACCAGGTATCAGATTAACACCAATAATGTAGATATATCTGTAAGTGTTCTCTCATTTTGTTGGGTTCTTTTTCAAATACCTCTTAAGTTTTTTTTTATACTGTGCTTCGGAATACAATTAATTTATGAAATATGCTTAAAAACTGCCCTTCTACTCATGTTAGGATAACTTCAAATAGGACTATCAGTGACCTTAAAATGTAGGAAATAATAGGTTGTTCTCTAATTTT
>JAHKKF010525917.1:16336-33436 GCA_019740295.1 Labeo calbasu
CGCAACCAAGAGAAAAGCTATGAAATGAAGAGAATAAACTGTTGGAAATAATTTCATACACATTAATGGCAAAAATATATTAAAACTAAGTCTGTGATTCTGACAGTGTTTAGGCCAGCAGAGAAGGCTTTGCTGGCCCTGAGGGCCCAAACTCGGTCCTGGAGGGCCGGTGTCCTGCAGAGTTTAGCTCTAACTTGCCTGGACACACCTGTCGGGAAGTTTCTAGTATGCCTAGTAAGAGCTTGATTAGATGGTTCAGTTGTGTCTAATTGGGGTTGGAGCTAAACTCTGCAGGACACCGGCCCTCAAGGACCAAGTTTGGCAACCCGTGGTTTACAGAGACGATAACAGTATCATTTTCAAACACTTGCACTTTGAAACCCTTTTTCAAAAGTTTGCATTTTCAGGCCCCCAAAACGTGGCTGTGGTATGAATGAACAGCCAGCACGCATAAAAAATGTTGGGTTTTAGTTGAAAATGGTGTCATGTAAGACATGATTAGACATGATTATGTCTAATCATGTCTATGTTTTTGTATGTTACCTGTTTTAATTGTAGTTTTAAGAGGTTAAATGTCTAAATAAACTATTACTGCTTTGTGACCATTGGTGGTTAATTTGTAGATGTTGGTTGATAGTTCATCTTGGTTTATAATTAAGGCCAGAACTTGTAATCACCTTAACATGGTTGTAATGGGGTTCATCATTTATAGTATAGAGCTATATTTAAAGCTATTAAAATGAAGTTCATGCTCATTGCTGGTTAATTAAGGGATGTGAAGCCACACAATGTCTAATGCTGACATGAAGGCTAATGGGATCATGTTCACAGGTCACTGAGCAAAACTGCAAGTGTTCAAACACATATCAAATACACTTGGCTACATATCGTTCAACATATGCTGCATAATTGTATGTGTATTACTAAATGCTAAAATGGAAAAGAGGTGTTTATGTGTGTGTGTGTTTTGTCCAGCCAGTCCTTTACGAATGTGAGTGACGTGTACCTGATCGATTACAGGGCAGTAACGTTTAAGCACATCCTTCCTCACACCGACTGGTCTTGATCATGTGACTCGTTTATCACTAGTGAAATGTTCCTGGTCGTTAATCAAAGCGATCAGATTGAAACGTATGGATGAGCAATAAAACTGAAGACAGCATCTTTAATGAGAACGGAGCGATACAAGCTTGCCGGAAACTTGCATGCATTCGTAATTAGTTTGTTCTAAACCCTCTTTTACCGTTCTGATCCCTTGTGGGCTTTTGCTAATCCAAAGTGGCTCACATTGTCTTTTTATTTATTTTTTTTTTAATTCATTATGCTGATATTTTCTCCCCCAGTGGTCTCCTTTTTTGTCCGTCTCTCTTTCTTCCACTTTCTTCACCCTCCATCATCTGCATTTGTATGCATTTTGAGTGCATGTATTTTTACTGAGGCTTTTTATCCACCTAATAAGATATTCTGTTAATAAGACATGTCTCAGGATATGAAGATGCCATACTTTTTGGCCACACTTCTTGAAACTAGAATTTTGCCCACCTCAATTGTAGAAGCCTTAAAAATAAATTAATAAATATGCAAATAAAATAAATTGAAGCACTACTCTTCACACTGTGTATTGTCAGCACAGCAAATATGAATTTGAGGACGGCAGTGAGCTTGTCTCAAATCATCTAGTGTGTGTTGACACTTCTCCTAAATATACGCTACTGTTTAAAAGTTTGGTGTCAGTTTGATTTTTGAATGTTTTTGAAAGAAGACTCTTACGCTCATCAAAGCTGTATTTATTTGATCAAAAATACAGTAATATTGTGAAATATTACTACAGTTTAAAATAACTGTTTTCTATTCATATATATTTTAAAATTCATTTATTCTCATGATGACAAAGCTGAATTTTCTTTTTAGATTTTTTTTTTTGCTTTTATTGTGATAGGACAGATCAGAATTGACAGGAAGTGAAGTGGCGGAGAGAGGGGGTGTGGGATCAGGAAAGGTCCTTGAGTCGGAATTCGAACACGGGACGCACGGAGCGCAACGGCGCTGTATGTCGACGCGCTGCCCACAAGGCTATCGGCGCTGACGCAAAGCTGAATTTTCAGCAGCATTTCAGTTTATTCAAGTCTTCAGTGTCACATGATCCTTAAGAAATCTTAAATGCTGATTTGCTGCTCAAGATTTGTATTTTTGCACTTAATTTCATGGTTTATGTGGTTTATATCATTCAACCATAAAGTTTCAAGCAGAAGACTATTTATTTACGTGTTTATTTTAATGTGTCACATGATCAGAAGGTTATTTCCAACAGAGTTTGGTTACATGCAGAGATTTTAAGTGCAGTGGTTAATTTGACAGGTGAGTAGGCAAACATGTGGTGTGTTTGGATTTGCATTTAATGCAACTGTGGTCAAATGCATTTTGAATCTAAAAACAAATATGAGAATTTGTATTTATTGTCATCCAAATGAATTACCAGATGTAAACTGGGCCTTCGTTGATGGTTTTACAGAAGAACGGCCTATTCTCAGACCAGCTGTTGTCAACAGAGAGTGTGGTTTTTTGAAATACACTTGAGTGTAAAATGAAAATATCGGTTCAGCAACACCGATTTTAAATCAAGATTTAATAGCCTAGTCCGTAATAAGTCCTTGGAATAATTCTGATTTTTATTACACCAAAAAACCTCTGTCTGGCCAGCTGTCTCTTTCACCATCTGATTGTCTCTTTGTCTCTCTTTCTGTCTGGCTCTTCCTCCGTCTACTACTGTAGCAGCACCTCCGAGCAGCTATCTACTTTAATGGAACATTCTAGTGAGCCACCATGATGAATGGATTTGAGGCAAACAGGAGATGAAAGAGGAAAAGGAGCAACGATAGACAGGAAGTGAGATGATTTGAATTTAACAGAACAGATAAAAAGAGAACGAAAGACCTGTGAAGCCCGGAGGTGACCCTTCAGGGTTAAGACAGTGTGTGATGGATTAAGACACTTTGGGAATACAAATATGGAACAATAGAAAATCCCAGGGAAAGAGTCAGAAAGAGAGAGAGAGAGAGGCACAAAGGAAAGCGTGTTTGGTGGAAATTGTCCTGCGAAGTGCAGCGCTAAAAGTTTAAGAAGCTTTCCTTTATTTTCTCTGTTTGTTTGTTTTTTTTTCGAACTCTTCGCTTTAGCCTCTCATTCCCAACAGTAAACACAGCTTGAACAGGAAGCCCCTAACATCTTCCATTTTCACTCAGTGGATTTTTGAGTCCTCAACAAGAATGCATAATCATCCAAAATAAGAATTGTTAAGCACATCCAAAACACCAGGGAGGGAGACTTAAATAAGAAAGGAAAAGCAAACGGGAAATGGGGAAATGGAAAAGGGGGATCAGTGATTTAAAATGAGAAAGTGAGGCAAGAGTTTGAAATCGTGCTCTTTATTCTTTTGGCTATTCGCGCTGAACATATTTATGGGTTTTGCATATAAACCCATGCTTTATCTGGAGGTCAAAGAACAGAAAAGGTCATTTTTTCATCTTTGTGTGGGGAGAAAATCAATTATCTCACTGCTTTGAAGCGCTGAAACTTTTATTAAATCATAGTAGACCAGACCTGATATTTTAAGCCCATCTCTACATTCACTATGCCTACCTATTATCATCTTCTTTATCTACTGTCACTCTGTCTAGAATCCTCTACCTATTTCTGTATGCTCATTATTATGATCGTAACTATAGGGTATTAAAATCATCCAGGCCTCTCTGAACTGTTCTGTAGAACATTTAATCAAATTGTTAACTGAATGTCCCACAGACGAATCTCATTCTGTTTCCTGCACTCCTCCTGGAAGTACTAGATGTGACACTGTGTGCTATTATCGGTTTTGTAGCCAATTTTAAAGTGCACTTCATAATTTTTTACATGACTAAATAAGTTTTACACAAAAAGGAATGAATAGTTCTTTAAAATGTTTAAAATTCCTAAAAAAGTCAGAGGGTTGTTCAAAGGTTTACATCCCCTTGATTCTTAATTCTGTGTTGTCACCTGAATGATCCACAGGGTTTTTTGTTTGTTTGTTTGTTTGTTTGTTTTTTAAGTGATAGTAACTGCCTGCTGTTCTTCAGAAAAAATCTTCAGGTCCAACAAATTCTTTGGTTTTCCAGAATTTTGGTGTATTTGAACCCTTTCCAACAATGACTGTATGATTCTGAGATCCATCTTTTCACACTGAGGACAACTGAGGGACTCATATGCAGCTATTACAGAAGGTTCAAATGCTCACTGATGCTCCAGAAGGAAAAGCCATGCATTAAGAGCCAGGGGGTGAAAACTTTTGGAATTTGAAGATCAGGGTAAAATGTAACTTATTTTGTCTTCTGGGAAACATGTAACTATCTTCTGTAGCCTCTAAAGGGTGTAAAAATATGATATTTAAGCAAAATAAGAAAAATGGACGCATCTCCATTCTGTTTAAAAGTTTGCACCCCTGGATCTTGAATGCATTGTTTATGCATAGTTGCATATGAGTTCATCAGTTGTCCTCAGTGTGAAAAGATGGATCTTAAAATCATACAGTCAGACAAGACAAACAAGAGACTCATGAACAGCTATCACAAAAAAAAAAAAAACACAGCTGTGGATCATTCAGGTAACAGCACAGTATTAAGAACCAAGCGTATGTAAACTTTTGAATAGGGCAATTTTTATAAATTCAACCATTATTTTCTCTTGTGGATTATATGTAAACATCTTTTATGTGAAATATCTTATTCAGATCAGCACTAAATAAACAATAATATGCATTTTGTATGATCCCTATTATTTTGGTAAAAGTAATTAACATTTTGCAGATTCTGAAAGGGGGATGTAAACTTTTGACCTCAACTGTATGTATATATATAGCACACACACATGTATTATGTAAACAAATTTTTATATTGGTTGCGATTAATCGCAATTAATTAATCTGACATGCATACGCACATCATATTTCTGTCAAAATCTCATTACAGTTACTACATTAAATGCATTAAATAAATCTGCCTTTTAAATGGACTGTTGTTTCTCCTGTTTTTATGTCAGTGCTGTTGAGAAAGTCAGCATTTAAAAAAAATATCTGGCTTCAAACTAGTTTAAATCACAGAGACAGAGATTATTCTGTGCCGAATTCAAATGCATATTGGATCTCACAGTGCAGTTTAATAGTTGTTGCATGATCAGTATCTGTTTTTGAGTAAACGCACCTGTTCTTAACCTGTGCGGTGTTGATAAATGGTCCATGCTGCACGGTTCAAAGTGAGTAGTGTTGTTTTGTTCAGCTTTTGGAGCAATTGCTGTTTAATGTTTGTCTCACGCAACCCGAAATGGCAACACACAGTGAAAGTGGGTTGGGCAAATTTGTAGCTACATAACAAAACTTTGTTGCACCAACATGAAAAAAAAATGTTGCAGAATGTGACCATTCAGATGCACATTTGCTATGTAAACTAAAACAGTTGCAACATTCTTTAAAAAAATCTTGTGTTCCACAAAAGAAAGTCATAAAGTTTTGAAACGACATGAAAGTGAGTAAATGATGACACGATTTCCATTTTTGGTTATTTACCTGACTACCCCTTTAGGGAAAACAAGTCAACCGAATGAAACGACAGTAAAGTGAAAAAGCTCTTTTCTGAAGGAAAAACTATTTTGACTGGTCTCATTAACTCAGAGGTCCATCTGTTTTTCTTCTTTGTATAAACTGCAACAAGGTGAAGCCTCTGCTAAAGGTGTGAACGTACTATAGATTCACCGTGATTAGATCTGGTTTAAATTACAGCAATTAATTAAGCAGAAGATAAAACAATAAAACCCTTGCAGAGGAGAGATGCAGACTCTACAACAGTACAAACTAAAACTTCATGTTGATCAATAGATGAGCTACAGCAACAGGCGAACCCCATTAAAACACCAGCAGCGAGGATGTGCTGGAAAATAGCACAACATTCTTATCTCCAACAAAGCAAATGTCAGGATGTCAGTCTCAAATGTTTACCCCATAAGCAAGAGCAATGAGGGGAGGGCAATTATCCTCGTTTTAAACCTTTAAAAGATCTGCAGACAGAATGACAGATGAACGGTTTGCTGAGTGGAGTTTAACGCTATGATTGAAATGCGCTTCAGGCTGCGGTTTAGCTGCGATAGCACTCTGTCGCTAGTTTAACTCAGTTCAACTATAGTATGACCAAGCTGTCCATCAAGCAGATTGTGTCCCCTAAGCACTTCTGTGCGGTTCACAATGTTCCATCAAGTGCTGATGTTCATGAGCACAGAGGAGAAATTTGTATGCTGTATATATGACAGACATTTGTAAAGCCCTACACGGTGCATTGATTTCAGATCTGATGGCTTTGCCGGTTTTTCTGACTGTCAGTTGACCCAAGCTGTGCATAATCACTAATCCAATTGAAGTTATTATGTAGTTCAGTCTCAACAGAGGAAGTGATATTCTGGGAGGTTTGAAATGAATGGTAGTGTTATGTTGCAGACCCATCAGAGAAATTGTACTGTGATCGTGAATTCTCTGACATTTGTACCCTGAGACCTCTGTACGTGCTGCAGGTCTCTTTACTGTTTGCACTGCCAGGTGTGTATTTATATATTTATATATGGGATAGACAATGATTTGTAGACTGTAATGCTCAGGGGAAATCAAAGCTGTTATTTCAGTAGCTGGAGATGGCTCTATTCTCCTTCTACATTTCTCTCACTCTTTCCATGAGACAAACAGATGATTTGGGTTAGATACTGAACTTGAGGGGCGAGGGGCACAAGTGTGGGCATGTTTTTCCTTCATTTATTTTTCTTTGCATTTACATAAGAACATGACATTATGTACACTACCATTCCACATATCTTTCTATACACCAAAAAATCATTTGGCTTCCACAAAAATAGCAGTACATCTGATGATGATGATAATAAGAAATGTCACTTAAGCATCAAATCAGCATATTAGAATGATTTCTGAAGGATCATGTGATACTAAAGACTGGAGAAATGACTGCTGAAAATGTAGCTTTGCATCACAGGAATAAAGTACATTAAAAATATATTAAAATAGAAAACAGTTATTTTAAATTGTAGTAATATCATACAGTATTACTGCTTTTACTGTATTTTTGAGCATAAAAGTTCTAATTTCTAAACAGTATGAACAGTAATTTACTTTTTGCTTTTATTAACTTTGTGAAAATGTCACAGTTTAAATCCTTTAAAGGATTTATCATATGCTGTTGCTAAAAAGAACATTATTTTGTGTATTTGGTGTAATGCAGTGTGTTCACACGGTACCGTACATTATTGTTGCTCCTCTCTGCCCCACCTTTCTGAAACATATCGATTTTTACAAAGCTCATTGTTTTGAAAAGCGCAGTGTGCTCTGATTAGCCAGCTATTCAGTGCGTTGTGATTGGCCGAACACCTCAAGTGTGTGAAGGAAATGTTATGTCCCTTACCATAATTTAACGCCGCGTCCCAGCGTGACGAGAAAAAGAAAACAAGGCATTTGTTGCATCCAGTGGGGACAAAACTACTGATTATAATGACTTGCACTGTCTTTTTACGCGTTGCATCATGCCGCGGGGATGATACTATGTAAAGATAAAACCATGTCTGCATTTGTAATCGTAGAAACGACAAACAACAAATGCTTTACAATGCTCAAAACTCGCATTTGAATAGTCAGGTTCTACTGGTTAATAGTTGGGTTGTACTGTTCAGGAACAGTGTTTAACCACTGATTTCTAGTTGTGTCCTCTTTTGGAAGCCCAAACAAAGTAGTTTTACTTTCGCAATGAAACACACAGCATTTCCACGACATGGCGGTGGTGGCTGCAACAATACTTCAGCAAGAATAAAAGTTACACCTTCTTTCTTTGCGTATACATTTGGGGTGTTATGCTAATCTTCACACATTGGCATAGATTTGTGGGGGCGTGTTTGAATGAGGCATTTTGGGAAGGTGTGGAGGAGTCTTAACTTTTATAAAGAATATCTCTTTGAGTTTGAAACTTTAATCTTCACGACTTTACAAATCTTATATATGCTCAAACAGCTTGTAAGCACGCCCAAAGACAAAGGAAAACATGAAATCGGATCATATGACCCCTTTAAAGAGGACATTGGATGCCCATTTTCCACAAGTTGGTATGATTCTTTGGGGTCTTCATGAAATGTCTTCAAATTACTTTGGGTAAAATTCCTCAGTGGGAATTTTATGTAAAACAACACTCTTTTTACCTCAAAAACAGCTCCGTTCACAGTGACCCATTTCGGTGCTTGTCTCTTTAAATGATAATGAGCTACTGCTCACTCCTCCCCTCTCTTCTGTTTTTTTGTTTTTTTGTGTGTTTTTCATGGCGTGTTACCATCAAAAAAACTAATCCACTGTGTCCTAAGTGGCTCTGATGTTGGGAGAAAATTAAGACTCTTATGTTCACTTTTACAGTCAACTACAAAACACCTGCATTGCTTATGAGACACTGTTGTCACTACAGCTGCTCGAATGCAGAGAAAATCACAGACAGTGTACAACTGGCTGAGGGCTGAAATATGCTAATACAGGACAGTCTGTCAGAGCTCATGGGCGGGGCTTGAGCAGTATATCATCACACTGCTCAGAAAATCAAAACGACTTGATAATTGAGACTGTTTACATTTTTTGGGTATTAAAAAAGGGAGTGCATGAATTTTTGTCATTGTAGGGTGGTTGTGTCCACACACTGCTGAGACACATTTATATGCAAAAACCATGTAAAAGTGAATTTTGCATTTTGCAATGTCCCCTTTAAAGCATCACACTAAAGCATAGTTGTGTAGTTACGTAGACAAGTTACATTGAAATCCAGACCTAAAATGTATTGATTGTTAAACTTTTTTTTTTTCATCTTGGCTCTTTTACCCACTGTGTCCTTGCACGGTCTACATCTGTGTTTACCTGATTGTGTTTGTGTGCATGTGTTTAAGTGCCTGTGTCTGTGACCTTAAAGGCCGTCTTTGATCCAGTCTGCATGTTAGCATTTCACGCGTGGAGGGTGGGAGGCGGACATGCTTGAAGAGAAGGGGACACAGCGGAGAGAAGGATGGGAACCGATGAAGCAGGAAATTGCTGTTTCTCTACGTGTCAGTGGTCTATTTGTTTGAGTACCCCCTGCATGCACAAGGACCGAAAACCATCTTTACCCAGAGTCCTGAATTCGTTTAACTCCGCCAACAACTATCCAAAGTGCAAAGACCACTTTATCCCAGCTTTTCACATTTTCTCCATTTATGCAGTATTTATATACAGCTCTCAGCCCTGTAAAATGTGTTAAAAAAAAAAATAAAAAAAACTGAAGGTAGCAATTTGTACAGCATGGTTTCAAAATTACTTCAAGTGCTCAGAACTTAAAATGGTGTAGTTGCTATGACAACTAACTGACCATTTTAAGTAGTACAAATGTGTTTGTGTGTGTGTGTGTGTGTACTGGTGTTCACTACATTATGGGGACCAAATTTCCCCTCAAGTATAGTAATACCAGTAAATTTTTACCATGTAGGTACATTTTTTAGGTCGCCATTAGAAAACAAGCTTATAAATCATATGAAGTCATATGATAAAATGCAAAAAGTTTCCTGCGAGAGGTAGGTGGAAAGGCGGAAAAAAAAAATACAGTTTGAACGTTTTAACTATATATATATATACATGGGCGACATTGGGGGGTGGGCAAGGGGGGGCAATTAGCCCCCCAGATGGTTATTCATCCCCGTTGTCGGCCACGCTGCAATTGAAGCGGTTAGCAATGCCCAGGTTCGGTTGTACGGAGGTACTAGACGATGCTAAATACCCTCAAACGAAAGCGAAAGCAATTGAAGATCTGGCAAACTATTCTCGGCCAGAGTCCGAACCGAGCCCAAACCGAGCCCGTCTTTTTTCCCCCTTCTCCCAAAATACCTTATACTACTGTTTCAGCTATTAAAATAGGTCAGTTTTGTATGCAGTGTCAAAGTGATTATATGTCTTTTTTTATCAAGATAATTTAGAAAAAACGTTTTGAAGCTTTGTTTTTCGTTAAATATAACTTTTTGTTTTTACAACAACAAAGTGGCCAGCGGAAGACATCACAACTTGCCTAAAATAAAATCTGTAGATATAAAACAGTTCAAGTATAAAACAATGTTAGTTTAAATGTTAAAGCTAGATAAATGTGTGCTATCAGGCGCATATCCAATAATTTGTGCGGAGAGTGGAAGCTAAAGCCATTTTGCAGGACATGGAGGCGCCAGCGCGATCACTTTTTTCAGTGGAAACAATTTAAAATATTTTGTTTTTGCTGATAAAAGTAAGAATAATATATCATTCAGAACTGTAAAGGGTCTAATTTTATTTGTGTGCACTCACAAAATCAACAAAACGTTACAAACGGTGCTTCGATAAAGGAAAGAAAACAAAACATGACACGCTTTCTGGCATCTCAACAGAAGCGTTTCACAAAAATGAACTGAAACTCAGCGAATACATACATCACAGACATGATACATATATCTATAGGAAGCCCGGCCGTAAGGGCATAAAAAGAGTCAAGGCTCGTCGGGATCGGGCTGAAATGCACGGCGCTACCAAGACATATCAGCCAGTAGCCTAATTTCGTTGCCATCAAGTGTTTCACCTTTAGTAACAACAAATCAAAATGGATGTATTTCAAGTGACACGGAAAAAAGACTCGGAAAATCTGGAAAGCAGCGTGCACATATCTGGTTAAAAATGAAAGGCCGTCAACTGACACTTAAAACGGGAAGCATCGCCAGATTCGTCCACTGTTTAGTAAACGTTGGCAACCTCTAAGTATATATATATGTGTATGTGTGTTTACATTGTGTGTATCAACAATACCAATCAACACTATATTGAATATGATTATATTGATGGTTTTAACGTGGTGATACAGTAGCTGACGACAAACATTGCATTGCGTAATTACATTATAGTACATGTGGTAAAAGTCAGTCTTTTAAAAGGCTATTACTATGACTGTAGCACGGAAGCAGGTTTTTCACATCAAGGAAGCCTTGAAGACATAAGTGAAATGACCTTTCCTAACAACTGATTGATATTCTGACACAGTGAGCTTTCATACCCCTGCAATCAAAACCTTTGACGCTGATTGTTCTCAGTCTTTGATTGCAGGAATGGGCTTTTGGAGTGTCGTTAAGGTTTATCTCTTCTTGGCATCAACTGTTTTTTCTTCCCGTCTACCTTTTTGGCTTTTTAAGGTCAATAAGAAAGAAGTGGTTGACGGGAGTCACCACGTAGGTGGACTCAGGAGACCTGCGGATAATAGCATCACAGCAGGACTATAATAATATCACCTTAATGTATATGATCCACAGGTTTCTGAAATAAATTTGTACTGTATTGTGCAAAGCTCGTTTTAAGACACATAAAATATACCACCCTCTGGTTGTACATGCCTGTATACATAAAGCCACACACATTCATGTCGAATGACATTTACACACACACATACGCACACGCATCTAGGTAACGACTTACCATTTCCCTCGAGCTCTCCTAGCTTTTATGAGAGACATGCCTCCCTGAGAGTGGTAATGACAAAATCGTGTGAAGGACAGTTAGCTGTTGCTTGTGGCTACATTACTCCCACCGGACACATGCTTGCACACATGCACACACACAGAAGTAAATGGATAGTTTCAACGGGGATCTGACTCTAATTAAGAGCCAATTAGCAGCCAGAGCAGCACATAAATGACCTGCTAAATCATGGAGGAGTTAGGGCTTCATGAGCGTCCTCTGAGCTTAGCTAGTTCCACACCCGCATGCTCCGTTTGCGTTAACGTCCAGCTGGGAGAATTCACTTCCTTTGAGTGAACTGCCCTTGGCCAAAGGGCACTTGTCTTAAGTGCCCTAACAAATACAGCCACTAGCACTCTGGAGCTCAGGCCACTGTGACACACTTTCTGCCCCGATCAAGGCAAACACGTGTCGGGAGAACATGCGCCTTGATGCAGGTCTCACGTTGGTTCTGTACCTACATAACCCATATACTGTGGAGGTCAAAATTAGAGGGCAAAATTTCATAAACATTTCATAACATGTTTGAGAAAGTATCCAAGGCATTTCAGTGATCGAAATTAGAGAACAGTAACCACTGCAGCACGAAAGACTAAAAACTAAAATCTTGGAGGGTTACAGCTGTCAGAAATTAATAAGTGTAGAGACCCTTGCTTTGAATGACTTCAGCACATCTGCGGCCGTAGGGCATCACTAGTTTCTCAGACTGTGCTGGTGGGATCTTGGTCCACTCTTCTTCCATTCTCTTTCATTGTTTGGTGACTGTAGTGGGTTTCTTAGCCGTAACATTGTCGCCAAGGATTTTCCAGAGATTTTCAATCAGATTGAGTTGGGATCAGGGCTCTGCGGGCGGTCATTTCAGTGTTTTTACCTTCAAGGAACTGCTTTACCTGTTTGCAGTGTGACAGGGGCATTGTCTTGCATGAAAATTGCAAGCTGATTGGGAGATGCTTGCAGGGAAGGAACTGCATGTTGTTGAAGGAGGTTCTGATAAACATTTGCATTCACCCTGCACTGTAACTATATAAGAGGCCCCAAATCCTGCTGCAGAAAACATCTCCCAAACCATGACACTTCCTCCTCCTCCTTTCACTGGCTTCTTTACGCATTTGGGCTACAGTCTCTCCTCAGTTTGACGCCGAACAAAATGTTTTCCATCAGACCAAAACAAATTAAACTTGTTTTCATCACTAAAATGAACTCTGGACCAGTTCTCCTCTCTCCACACAACATATTCCTCAGCAAAGGTTAGTCTGGCCGTTTGATTCTTTCTGCTGATGAGAGGCTTGGTCACTACTGAGTGCACTTTTAGTCCGGCTGCTCCTAAAAATGCAGAGACAGATCCTTACCCTGTTCAACACTAAACTGGCAAGCAATTCCAGCTGCAGTGTGGAACTGATTCTCCATTGAGAGTCTCTGCATTATCCTGTCTTCTCATACAGTTGTCTTATGTGGACAACCAGCCTTTTTGGGGGACTTGAATGAATTAGTGTCATTGTAAACTTGCAATATTCAAGAAATCACAGTCAAGAAATGCCCAACTTCTCTTGCAATGGCTGAAATCCTATACCTTTGGCCATCATCTGGACAACCTGCTGTTGCACGTTTTCAGTCACCTTAAAGAAGAGGAACGCTGTTTGTTAACCCTTTAACTGTCACCGTCTCCTCTGTGGGACGCCTAAGTTTACTTCACCATATTACAAATAAATCCTAATCTAATCATGACAAACTATACGTCGTTGGAAAGGTCTAAAACTCCTAAATAGATATTTTACCATGTTTTTGTGTTACAAATCATGTAGGAAAAGTAATAGATTAATATATGTCAAGAGTGCAACGTAAAAAATCTACATGAGTTCTGACCTTAGTCACAAATGCCTTTCTTCGTTGCCTGTTTCCCTATTACATTTTAGAAATCATAAGAAATTATATATTAGTTCAAAACTTAAAAGGCATTTTGAAATCAGACATTGCATTACCACGGAAAATGTACATCAAAATCATATTACAAATGTTTTCATTCATGAATTATAAAAATTTAAATCTGGATAGTGCATTTTTATGTCTGTGTTTAAATGGGAGTGACAGTTAAAGTTAAATAGGGTTTGTTAAATAATTTAGGAAATTAGCACCACGTGCAAGATCAACACCAATAACCTAAAGGTATCTGTAAGTGTTCTCTAATTTGAATCATTGTTCTTTTTCTAATATCTCATTAAAGTTTTTATACTGTGCTTCAGAATACGATTAATTTATAAAATATGCTTAAAAAACTGCCATTCTACTCCTGTTAGGATAACTTTAAATTGGACTAAGCAGTGACCTTGAAATTTAGGAAATTGTCCTCTAATTTTGATCTCCACTACACATGTTGTTGTGGTAAGTGTGAGTCTGGCAATGTACGCTGGACATGATTCACTAACATATTTATTTTAATATGTTGGATAGATGCAAATAAGCCATAAGGAAGAAGATGGGTTCATATATCATTTATTTAGCCAAGCATTACTTTTGGGAAATGGGTATCAGTTCACTCGTACTGAGATTCACAAAAGTTTGAAGAAAACATTAAAGTATATTTTAGGGTGATACATTATGATTTATTGCGATTTAGGGTAAATAAATCATACTTTATCTGAGGTGTGAATGTGAGTTTGCAGTCTCTATTGAATGTGATGCAAGAAAAACGCTGTGTAATGCAAAATAATGGCAAGGAATTTTTGTTATTGAGTTGTCCTTGGGAGCTGCACACAAAAACCAAACATAAGAGTGCAGCCAATATTGTTTAATTCCTAAACAAATTATTCTTATGACTCAATTCTTTTTTAGTAAAACACACTAACATGATTGGTGTAATTTAATTGACAAACAAATGGCTCTTACGAGTTATTCTTTTTTCTTAAATCAAATGGAAAAAAGCACCTCATAAGAATTAGTCGTTCAGGAATCAGCTGAACAGTTGTACTCTTATGTTTACTTTTGTGTGCAACCATAAACAGTGCAGTCCAATTCACTAACAAATGACTCTTGTGTATATGTTCGTCAAAATAATACAGTGATTCTTATGACCAATTCTTTTAGGTGATTCTAAAAACATAGTGTGATCAGTGTATTTTGATTCACATACATATGACTCATATGAACTTTTTAGTTAATCAAAAACTCAGTACAGTCAGTGTAGTCCAATTCACCAATTTACTGTTTTTGTTAGTGATTCAAAACTGTACGGGGTGTCCTATATAGTCTGATTTACGAAGAAAGATTCTTATGAAACAAGTTTTGTGCCAGTATCATTACTAAATGGTTGACTGGTTCTTCATGTGTCGAAAACATCTGATTTGCTGATTTGTGCAATTGGCTGGATTAGGTTCTGTCCTCACAAATGGGGATTCTTATCCTGTGCCAAAGGACTGAAGCCTACACGCGGATAAACTATGCATTCATGCATCAGTGGCCCAATTTCCACTTGAACACAAAGCCATTAAAATATCACGGTTATCTAGCACTAAATAAAAAAAAATAGAAATGTATATAACCGACAGGAATTGCAAAAGGTTAGAAGATTAAAAAAAAACATGCAGAGGGGTAGATTTTGTTTTATGATGTAAATATGAGAAGTGTATATGTAAATTAAAGCACTTATTCTGTGCTGGGACTGACATCACAGACCTAGTTATTATCATAGTGCTTTGGCATTTTGGATTTCGAAGCATTCACTGATGTTATGGTTTATTTTAGATTGTGACTCAGTCTCAGTGATCCTCATGTGAACCAAAGAGATCCCATAAAGTGCAAATTAAAAACATTTGTGCTGGTGTTTCAGACATTCAGCAAGCTAATAAGGAAATGTCAATGTAGTAACTTTCACAGAACAACACTCTTGTATATTAAACTGATATTTAATTGATAAAAAATAATTAATAGTAGACTTATGGTATAATTATTTAATTATTTTATGTTTTATAAAGAACACATCGTTTCATTCTTTATCTCTTTCTTTTCTTTGTTCACTCTCTGTCACTACACAATAGATGTGAGACATTAGATTAGAAGCAGACCTTTTCAGTCAATGAAACAAGTCGAAATTTCATCCTATTAATCAATAGTATAAAAAGAGCTTTTGACTTTGGCTTTTGACAGACCATTATAACATCTACTTAGGCTGAGGAGAAAGAAATTAATAAGGCTAGTTCAGACTAGAGAATAAAACAGGAATGAGAGGAGGTGAGACTTAATTAAATATGAAAGCAAGACAGCAGCAGAGGATGTGAAAAGATGGAGAAAGAAGAACGAGCAGAGAGAGGGAGAGAGGAAGCATGAAAATAAAAACCAAGAGAAGCAGCACACTAAACTTTTAGCATCAAACTGAAGCACAACATGTCAGACTTACGATTTACATGCACCCAGTCATCTCAGATGAAAGGCTTAGCATGTTTAGCATTTCATCACAGTTTCAAAAAAAGAATAAACGTAAGGGCTTAGGAGATTTTCCTGTGACACAGGGCCAGACTGGGGCTCTAACGGTACAGAGCTCTCGCTAGTCAAACGCCAGCGAGTCTCTGACTCTGACAAACTAAGGAGGGCTGCTGTATTATTGATGATTCATTCTGCTTAGATCCTTTTTAGCCCTAATACAGTTTCTCATTTTCTGTATTAATATTTCACAGACTGGCTAATCTTGATGGAAGAGAAGCCTGCTCTTGTCCTGGTAGCTTATAGAGTGTACAGCCTCGTGAGTTTCAACAGACATGCATAAGAAGTATGCATGCATACATAAACACCCCTTTAAAATACAGAGCTGCTCATGCACACACATACACTGGCTGATAGAATGCTGAGGCATGTCTTCCTCTCATCTCATTTTCATGCGGTTGTAATGAATCATACTCTATTTTAATATCATTATTCAGATAATCCCTCCCTCAATTTTCGGGCCTTCACTCGGTCTCTGTCTATCTCTGACATGATGCCCTGAAGGCCATTTTCTCCCCATATTTCTTCCTTTACTGTGATAGAATGAATATTGTCCTCGGCCTGCCCAGCGTGCAGCTCCTGATGATGATGAAGGTTGGTTGTCAATGGGGGCTGGACGCTGTCAAACTAAGGTCAAGGAACATCCGCAAGGCTTAAGAGAGATGCATTTTTAAATCCATCTGCTCATATCTATATCTATCTATCTATCTATCTATTAGAGTTGTAACGACACATGCATTCGTACTGAACCGTCACGGTACGGACATCTCGGTTTGGTGCATGAGGTCCTACCACAAATACAGGCAGTTCACCAATCCAGAAGGGGGCGCCTGCAGTAATGCAACGGCGTTTAATAACCGGCAGCAGAAGAACAGCAAATGCCGTGAGTTGCGCATTTGAACACAAAGCCCACTACATTGTAAAAAATCATTTGTTGAGTCAACTTAAAATAATTTTTAACCTGGCTGCCTTAAAATTTTAAGTTCAGTCAACTCAAAAAAAGTTTATTCAACTTGAAATGTTAA
>JAHKKF010525918.1:0-25218 GCA_019740295.1 Labeo calbasu
GACAGTTAGGGTATGTCGAAAAACTCCAATAGTATTTTCTCCCTCAACTTCAAAAATCATTTCAAAATCATCCTACATCACTGCAGAAGTTCCGACCCAGTCTTTGCAACATGAACATACAAAGAAGATCAAACACCCTTAACCAAAACGGTAAAACAGCAATACAGGACGATTTCGAAGTTGAGGGAGAACATGAAATGGGAGTTTTTCGACATACCCTAACTGTCACGAATCGAAACAAAAACGGTCCAAGCAGAGTAAGACAAGACGAGCGTTTGGCATTTGAAAGTACATAAATTGTATTGTTTTTATGAGAATAACTGATCGTTTCGCTAAATAAGACCCTTCTTCCTCGACTGAGTTCGTTTACAACCACATTTGGGATCGTTTGAAGCCGCATTTCAACTGCATTTTGGAATACCAGTCCATTATATGGGAAAAATGCTGAAATGTTTTCCTTAAAAAACATAATTTCTTTACGACTGAAGAAAGTAAGACATGAACATCTTGGATGAAAAGGGGGTGAGTACATTATTTGTAAGTTGTTGTTGTGGAAGTGGAGTTCTCCTTTAAACAAACTAAATAGCCTTATGTTATTTATCTTATTCACACGACGGCATGTCATTTCTGTCTCTACATGGACTGATTTTATACAACCATTCAATAAACAAGAGGTTAATATTAAGATACTTACGTTTTAGACAGCATAATTGTTGTTTTCGCTCAAATTCGCCAATAGAAATCGTTCCAAAAACAGCCACAGCATTGTTTTGCGTCTCTGAGTAACATGGCGGTGTTTCGTTCATAAATGAATCAATCGTTTAAATGAGTCGGTTCAATTGCAATGACTCGCTTAACAGTGACTTGCTGCCACCCACTGGCGGGTTTAATTAAAGTGCCCTTTCTTTTCATTATTATTTTTTATATATCTAAATATTATTTAAGCATTTGTAACTGCAGTTTAAACCATTCCATGTCCATCTGAGCTGGATTAAACAGTGTAAATACATCTAAACGCCTCTTCAGGTGCAGCTTCTGTTTCCTCTGCATTGCAAAGATTAATTTTGTTGATACTGATTTCATTTGCTTGGTAACATCCCAAATGTGTTATTATTGTAATTGACTGGTTAAATGCCCAAAGCTGTAAACCTAGGTGAAACACAGGTATATTATAATGTTTTGATGCCTGATTTCACTAAAAGCTGATAAAACTCTAGAGTGGATCTTAAGTATGCAAATAAACCAGACAGAAAGCAGTATATATTTAGCATAATATCCCTCATAAAAAAAATCATGAAACACACTAGCCATTATAAAAACACCCAAAAAAGTATTTTTTCCACACTGGACAAAATGGCCACATTCCTGCTTCATTCCAACATGAACCGATCTCTGTGTGCAGAACTAGTCAATCCAACAGACTTTATAACTATCTGGAGCGTCTGAACTTGTGAGTTATGTCGAGGTAAGACAGTTTCTCCCGGTTATGTAGACCGGCCCCGAGGCGAACACATCTCTCTTCTCCTCAGCTCAACAGCACAAACACACTGAATAAATGATGGCGCTGCAAACGACACAGAACAGCCTGAGGGTCTCACCATAGGGATGGGATATCGCTGATTGATTTCTGAACAAAACTCGATGATTTTGTGACCGGCGTCACTTTTATGAAGCGGCAAGATGCCCAACAGTGAAAAAACACACTTGAAGAGCCTGGAATATTAATATGTGGGCCGTATGTAATGCCTGCTTATCTATTTCCCTCTACTTTTATTAGTGGTGTGTGTTAAGTCAAATATCATTAGCAACCACCCACATTGCTTGCATGGGCAAACACCCCACAGATTTCCTTCAGAAATCTCTCATAATTTTCAGTTCAGATAGCATGTGAATGATCTTACGGCTGGCATGAGCGCAAACAGACTAGAAGAACACAAAGAAAATGAGATAAAGAGCACATCACAGTTTTTTCGTCCCGTTCTGAAGCGTTCCTCTTTCTCTCTTTAGGGGGTGATAGGAAAAGAGGGTTTTCTGTCTCCATCACTTTGATCTGAAAGGCACAGCGCAAGGACACACACGCAAGGGTGCGAGAAGGGGTGAAGCACAGGGGCGTCTGAATTATTTAGATAATAAGCGCTTAAAGAGCTGCTGTGAACAGAACAGACACCACCACCTGTGTATCTGTGTGTGTATATGTGTGTGTGCCAGTGATCATGCTGTGGGGACAAAACAGTCTCTGCTGTGAGGTCCAGCTGTGTGAGCTGTGCAAACAGTGGGAGAAAGACAAGCTAACCTGCACCGCGGTGAACACACACATACCCTGGTGTCACGGGCTACTGTCAAAGACTGACACTTTCACACCAGAGCTGTGTCATACAGCTGACAACAGATGAGATCATGATGAGATTTTGGGGTTATGAACGTGCGTAGCTGTTGTGGAACGGTCACAAAAACAGAAATTGTTTTAATATCCACTGACAAATCAATAGATTTGGGAACTGACATGCATTGGGTCTGTGCCTATACTATCCTACATAAATATTCTGAGAGACTTTTTCTTCTTTAGATTCTTGTATAAATTACTACTAATAATTGTTGGTTATTTTACATATTATTGAATAAAATATTTAATATCTATCTAAATGTGTATACACACACACACACACAGTATGTATATATTTAAGAAACATGTTGTTTATATATTAAATATATTTATATATAATATAATATAAATTATATGAATACAAATATATACATGTACATATTTTCAAAATATATACTGTTTATGTGTGTGTCTTTATCTATGGACACACATATTATATAAACAAAAACTTCTATTGTGAATGTGATTAATCGTTTCCCAGCACTAATAACGATTTTCTCAATATTTAGATTTTTTTACACCTTCAGATTCCAGATTTTCAAATTGTTGTATCACAGCCAAATATCGTCCTATCCTAAACCATACATCATTTGAAAGCTTATTTATTCAGCAATTTCGAAAAACAGACCCCTATGGTTTTGTGGTTCACATGTTTCCACTGGGTTTCTCTCATTGGTTTGTCAAATTTAAAAAACAACAACAACAACAACAAAAAAAACAAATTATATACTGTGATGTACTGAATTTTAACATTGTATCATGATGTAAAATGAGCGATAACCATGCTTAAATTGACTGGGTGTATCAGATAATCTCACAACAAGTATTAGTACTAATCTATAACTAATTTACTGCTTCACCAAAATGTTTTTGAACAAATCTGGGATAAAGTAATTCCCTCTAAATAGCTATACTGCAATTACAGCCTACCACCTAAACGTTAATCAATAAAACCCATTCATTTGCAGTACAAATGAACCATTTTAAGGACTCTGAATGAAGGAATGAACTACCTGACATTCAACGACGACCTGAGCGAATGAAAATCTTCCCAGACTGTCTCGTGTTTAACAAAGCCTGTCTCATTTTGCGGTGCTGATGGGGTCGAGCCGAAGGCTGAAGCGCTGTAAATTCACAGCAGTGGTACAGAGCGTCTCCCTGTCCCTCCCATCCCCCTCACATCAGCTCACTCGCTCTAGCATCCTTTTTTTTTGCACTTGCCAAGGTCCATAAGATCAGTGTGAGAGGAATAACAGCAGTGATTTACTGTAGCATTTACAGATTCAAGCTGCAGGACAGTCGTGGTGAATTCCAATTCCAATTCCAAGTTTTGAACAAGAACAGGTTCTCAATTCCCCACAGTAATAGCAAGAGAAACAGTCAGACAAAGAGAAAGCTATTCATCCGCCGGTGCCAAACCACGCATGCATTTCTGTCATATAATTTGGTGAAAGAAGCACTTCAACAGCTGAGAACATAATTAGGCTTCACTCACATACAAAACAAAAAAAAATGAACGACACACGCGTATCCACACACACGTAGTCTATAAATATTGCATTCCTACACCTGCTTTCTGCTTCCAGAAGATTTACTACGATTCATCTAAATGTCAGTTTCAATACACACTAGATGTAGGATTTTTTTTATGTCTGTTTCTCATATTGCAGAGCACTAACACAATGTAAGAACATGCTATGTGCTACAATCAGTTTCAGTGTTTTCAAACCCATATCATTTCTGTTTTATTATTATGCTTTTTTTTTTAATAAACAAAACATTCCTGACATTTCCCTCAGTATAGAAAAACAATAAATAAAATAAAATAACAATGTCATTAAACATAGTATAGTTTAACTAATGAACATTTATACTGAATAATTTATGCAAGCGTTAAGGGTCAATTTTTTTTTTAAACTGATTCATACACTATTTAAAAACTAACTGAATTAATAAATAAGCTTTCCATTGACGTATGGTTTGTTATGATAGGACAATATTTGGCCAAGATACAACTATTTGAAAATCAGGAATCTGAGTGTGCAAAAAAATCTAAATATTGAGAAAACTGGAAAGTTGTCCAAATGTAGTTCTCAAAAAAAAAAATTAATTCTTAAAAAATGCGGTAAGATTTTTTTTTTGATTTTTCAGAATGAATCTCTTATGCTCACCAAAGCTTTTTGTTCAAATAAAATAAAATAAAATGGCAATATTATGAAATATTATTAGAATTTAACTGTTCTCTGTTTGAATGCATTTTAAACTGAATATAGTCTGGAGACGCAAAGCTGAATTTTCAGTATCATTACTGCAGTCTTCAGTCTCACATCAGTGCATTTATTTGATAAAAAATATATAGTAAAATCAGTAATTTTGTGAAATATTATTACAATTTAAAATATATTTTTTTTGTTTGAATGTATCTGAAAATGTAATTTATTCCTGTGATGCAAGGCTGAATTTTCAGCATCATTACTCCTTTCTTCAATGTCACATGATCCTTTAGAAATCATTCTAATATGCTGATTTGCTACTCAGGAAACATTTATTATTATCAGTGATGAAAACAGTTGTGCTGCTTCATATTTTTGTGATTTTTGTTTAGAATTCTTTAATGAACAGAAAATTCAAAAGAACAGCATTTGTTTGAAATAGAATTTTTTGTAACATTATAAATGTCTTTACTGTTACTTTTGATTATTATTATTATCAACTGTGATACACTTTTTAGAATTCTTTAATTTAAAACAGAATTCAAAATTCAAAAGAACAGCATTTATTATTATTAAATGCAATTTTTTTGTACCATTGTAAATGTCTTTACTGTTACTTTTGACCCATTTATCTTGTCTTTGATTAATAAAATCATTAATTTCTTTATAAAAATATCACATTAACCCCAAAGTTTTGAATGGTAGTGTAATCAACTTGTGTTTTCCAAAGAAGAAAGTAAGTCATACAGATTTGAAACACCATAAGGGGTGTAAATTGTGTGAAATATCCCTTTAAGTTGCACTGAACCCGGAATGTTCCTCTAACTGGGTCAAGCAGTAACTTTTGATTTGCACAAGAGAAAACTTCTGGCACAGCTGCAGTTAATGCTGGTAATTTGTTACAGGCATACAGGTGCAGGAGGAAAGATCTCACCTGATCCATCTGGAAACCCAAGGGAAACCCTTCAAGCCTTAATGTCACACACACACACACACACACGGACTTCATAAAACACGCATAAGAAGCTTAATTAGCTATTCAAAAACAATAGCCACACAATAGGCCCTTCCCTTCCCAGCAGTTCCCTAACGGGACGTGAATGAGAACAGGGCATGGAGGGGAGTGGCCCTCTCCCAAAAAATGCCATTGTTTTAACTGCCCTGCAAGAGCTTGTCCTCTCTGATTTTAAAAAGGTCCATTCTGTCTCAAATCCTGCCTTTCACTGAGGCACTACCTCCATTTTGTATAGGACATTATCCTGCAAACAATTGCCTCAAAACCAACATGGTGTGCTGAGATGCCCCTGTCAGGATTCAGAACCCGGGGTCTTCTGTTGCCTCTTTCTCCCTCCATTTGCCCCCCGACATACGCACAGCGCCGCTAACGACGGCACCACAAGAGCTGCATTTTTAGCTTTTTTTTCCCCTTTCTTCATCTTGACACCTTCCTCTCTGGAAAAAAGAGGGAATGATTTTCTTATCAAAGAGCTGGAGCCACTACAAACAGCTTATTATTTTCCTGAAATTTCTTGGGGTCATTAACGGTGCATTTATGAGATCAAAATTAGTAATATTGTGAAATATTATTACAATTTAAAACATATGCTTACTATGTGAATATATATTAAAATGTAATTTATTTCTGTTACTCAAAGATGAATTTTCAGCATCATTACTTTAGCCTTATTGTCACATGATCCTTCAAAAATCATTCTAATATGCTGATTTGCTGCTCATTTTGGATTATTTTCAATGCTGAAATCAGTTGTGCTGCCTCATAATTTTGTGGAAAATGTGATGCGCTTTACTTTTGTAGGATTCTTTGATTAAAAAAATAAATAAATAACAGCATTTATTTGTAAAAATTAACATTTTGTAACATTACAAATGCATTTACTGTCAGGTTTGATTAATTTAATGCATCCTTGCTGAATAAACATAATAACAATAAAAATCTTTACAAAAAAAAAACACTCTTGCTGATTTCAATTATGATTTTTAACATGATTGGCTTTGAAACAGCATTCTACTATACTACTCATACCACACATTATTTACAATATGAGCAATTTGTCAGCTATTCAAATCATACTGCTAAAAGTAAACACATTTTTACACATACTGCATTTAATATTCTAAACAACAACTTATTTGGAAGAAAATTTAAATTAAAAAAAAAAAAAAATTTAAAATGCATGCAATAAATGCAGCATACCACTGCTGACTGTCACTGCTATTTCTACAAAATAGTATGCAGTATTTAGTAGCAATTGCTAGTATTCCATTCCAAACACAGCCACAATTACACTCTAAAAATATTTTTCAAAGTTCTAAATAAAACTGGAGTACATTTTACAAGAAAACATTACTTCAGTCCTTCGATTTCAAAACTTCTTGTTTAATTGTTTAATTTAATCCATGTGCTACTTGCGCTTTCTTTATGAATAATTGTGAAATCTCACAAAAAAACACTGATTAAATGCAAAACAGCTGAATTCAACAGTCTTGTGACAACAATGTAGCACATTATTATTTGAAACATTTAGCACTGCCTAATGCATGATAACACTGCGTAGTACACTAGTATTCCACTGCAAACACATGCATTCATTGAAGTTCTCTGTCCTCGTGTCCATGTGTTGTCCAGTGTATCGTCAAGCCGCTGCATTCTTCAGATGGTTTTGTGCGAGGGAGATCACGCTGAACATGCTCAGTACTTGTGTGATGCTAAATTATGTTTGGCAACCCGTACGGCACCCAAACACACTAACACACGTGCGCACACAGAGTGAGTCACTCTCTACCCAAAGTCCACGTTTACCTAAATGTGTTGGTTCAGCAGGTTTTCTGTGCAAATTATGACAATGGAGAGGAGCCAGTGGCTGGCGGAGACTGTGCTAAACACACACACACACACACAAGATAAACACTGCTGTAATGTTCTTCATCCTATCAACGGATATCAGAAACAATCACACATTTAAACCATCTGACGGGCAGCTGGTGGACATGAAAACTCTGCCAGCAGGTCAGACCTGAAGGCAAGAGTGTGTTTAAGTGTAAATGTGTGTGCACTGCCCGAGGGTCTACAGTGCTGCTGAGAGAGCGAAGTTGAGCTGATATGAGCGATGGAGGGGGCAAATGAACGAAATAAGACATATTATCACTCTACTGAATACAATAATCTCATCTAAAAAGAGAAAGAGTCTACTTGTAAAGTCACTTTTGAAAATATAGCGTCAACTACAACTGAAAGGCTTCTTGGGACATCATTTCTCCAACATGCACTTACAGGTTGTACGTTATATGGCTTTATGAATTTAAAATATTAAAAATACTTTTATTTCATAAAAAAATACTTTGATTTTAGATTTTAATAATAAAACAATTTTTCATAAAAATATTTAATATTTATTATAATTATTTTAATATTTAATATTTTGTTTCCTGTTTAATATATGCGATTTACATAATTCNTTCTTGGGACATCATTTCTCCAACATGCACTTACAGGTTGTACGTTATATGGCTTTATGAATTTAAAATATTAAAAATACTTTTATTTCATAAAAAAAATACTTTGATTTTAGATTTTAACAATAAAACAATTTTTCATAAAAATATTTAATATTTATTATAATTATTTTAATATTTAATATTTTGTTTCCTGTTTAATATATGCGATTTACATAATTCAGAAAAGGTGTTTTTTACACAGATTTATAATGCAGCACATGAAGATTGCATAAATGCACCTACACTTTAACTAAATCTGCACCTAATTTTGTTTTTTAATCAAATGTTACCTTCTATAATTTACTGATTACCATGCATAGCATGCAGAAAACATTTTTAATATATAAACTGACTTCCATTATGCCATTATATTCCATTAAACTATTAAAAAACATTTGAAAAAAAAACTTATTTTATTTCAGTTATATACAGCAACATTTCTCATTTTAATTGAAATTTTTATTGTAATTTTCAAGTGGAAAAATTACTAAAACTAAAAATTTTAAAAATTATTTATTTATTGAAAATACACAAATATATATATTATATATACATCACACTAGGTCTCAGGAAAGCCATCTAGTGCAACAAAGAAACTCTCTGATCAGAGCAAACTATAATGAAACATCAAGAACCTAAAGGACAACCATAAAGCAACTGAAGAACCCTCAATAGAGAAAAGATAAGTAGAAGGTTCCTTACTCAACCTGCGGTGCTGCAAAGAACCTTTAGTACGCTTAAAACGCTCCTAAACCACGTGTTACTCATGTCACAGCTGTGCGATGTCTTGAAATAGACTTGAATGAGTATTTGGGAGGCTGTGAATATATGCGTATGTATGCGTTTATGATCTGTATTTACTGTAGCTCAATTACAGCAGCTTTTCAAAGGAGCCGGAGCCGGAGCCTCATTTGTTTACTCCCATGAAAAGGAGACTAATCTTTTTTCATTTTAATATGTTTGGTGCGACAAAACCGGTAGGAGTTTCATTTTTCCCACAGAGAAATTCAGCAAGGCTGTGATTTCAGTGTCTGCCCACAGAAAGTCCAAAAATACGCCCATCCAGAAGCGTCTCAGCCTACACGCCGCTCGGATGATGTTTAGTAGACGTTTGTTCACCACTTCTCCTCACACAGTATGTGTGTCACACTACAGCGTGCGTAAGTTCTCCACATTACTAACAATTAGCGTCAGCGCTGCGGCAAACACGCTCGCTAACAACAGCACGATCCTTCTTAATGCCACTTTATTTGAAAATTTTAGGTCTAATTTTTTGGTAATTCCTAAAACGAACTCTAATTAGGTTTTAAAAGCTCAAGTCAAAGATATAGTTTCCTCAAAGTCTTTAAACAAAGAGCATTTAAGTTTCATTATGAAAAATTACCATCAAAGTGAGCCTAAGGACAGTCTAATCTCACTAACTCTAGTACAATCCTGCTTTTACTAACTGGTTATTATCCTCTTAAACATCTTTTGCTCTGATTTTGATCTCTGTCTCGTATTGTTCACTAGGTTGAGGTTGAAGCTATACGGAAAGTATAAGTATTGTATAAAAATCTTTCTTGGAAGAAAACAATTATGTAAATGAATGAAGATGTGTGCATTACATGTGTTTGAATATAGACTAAGCTAAAAACCGTCTAAATAGCTTTTAACTATTTAAAAATGACCAAGTACCATGGTAAACCCCATGAATTTTTATGAAAAACAAAAAAACAAATTGTGCACATTAAATGTAACTTAACTGTAGCACACAATAAATAAATAAATAAATAAACTAATTTAAATAATTTAGTGCAATAAGTTAACTGTAGCACACAATAAATAAATAAATAAATACCTGTTATTATTGCTCTAAATTTTATTCTTACAGTTGCATTTAAAAATAAATAAATAAATAAATTTAAATAATTTAGTGCGATAAGTTAACTGCAGCACACAATAAATAAATAAATACCTGTTATTACTGCTCCAAATGTTATTCTTACAGATACATTTAAAAAATAAATAAATAAACTAATTTAAGTAATTTTAGTGCAACAAGTTAACTGTAGCACACAATAAATAAATAAATAAATAACTAAATACCTGTTATTATTTCTCTAAATTTTATTGTTACAGATACATTTAAAAATAAATAAATAAATAAATAAATGTAAATAACTTAGTGCAATAACTTAACTGCAGCACACAATAAACAAATAGATAATAAATACCTGTTATTATTTCTCTAAATTGTATTCTTACAGATACATTTAATAAATAAATAAACTAATTGAAATAATTTAGTGCAATAATAAGAGTGTGCAAATAAGTAAAAATTTTTTCCATGACAACACACTTCATCACTATCAATCACGTAAATATTGTGGCAAATTAACATAATAATCATTCAGTACCATATATCACAAGGTACAATGGTATATATATCCAGAAATCCATAGGATTTACAAAAACAACAACAATAGGACCTAACATCATAATAACAATAATAATTATTATTATTATTATAAAAATAAATCAGGGTAATACCAACGAAAATGTAGAACGCTGATTTACTAAAAAAAACATAATAATAAAAAATAATAATACATTCTCAACATTACTTAAATTGAAATATCTATATTGCTATTCACAAACTCCACACAAAGCTTTTCAAGATGGCCACTGCAGGTTTGTTTACAGTTCACAAGACACTCATGTTCAATAGTCTATATTTTATATGATGTTACATTTCACATGTCATTGTTAACTGATCTCATGAGAAGTCAGTGATACCCTGAAACAGCATCGCAAATCTAATGGGATTCCCCTGTAGCCACAAGGCAGGATCTCTGAGCATTTTCTGCTCTTGTTTATCAGGGGAAACCAACATCCCCTCAGGGTGTGCGCGTGTGACTGTGTGTGTGGTTAATCTGAGGTCTATAAGCGCTATTACAGTGAACGCGTACGCTAACACTCATCCGAGAGGTGCCGTCGATCATAATCCTCTCATTTCGCTGTGGATCTGGCTCACACACAGACAGTTCATCAAAAAAACATCCATCCGTTTTTCCACTCAAAAATAAAACCACCTCCGATGAAAAAAGAAGGCTCACAAAAGACGCATTAAGGCAGAAGTGCGCAGACACGTACTGTGACACAATTAACACGCTGCCACAGACTCGCATTCTAACATGTTTGTGGCAAACTGCAGACTTTCAACCCTCGTGAGAAATATCAGCGGCCCAATTACCGAGAGTACGAGCGAAGAAGAGCTTCTCAGAAAGTCTGGAAGTCGTGGGAGGAAAATGTAGCTGTGAATTTAGTCGAAATTGTACAACTTGAGTGCCCTCTCTACGCTACAGTTCTCTAGGCCATCATTACAGAAGACACACATTACGACACTAATGAACACCAAGAATGTGCTGCTCTCGCTACACATTATCAATGCAAACTCTTTCCTTTTATATCCACTCTTAATATTAAATAATATGGTTTCATCCATTAAACATCTAATGGCGTTTTCATAAGATTACTGGTGTACGTTTAAAATGTGAAATTTAATCCAATCCAGATGTTTCTTTGTAATTAGTTGCGAAATTACAGTTTCTTTTTTCACTAAGGTGTTCTAGGTGGTTAATTACTTGAACAATAACCACTTGGCAACCTAGATTATAGAGTCCACTCTCAAGTCTCAGTGATTTTTTTAAAAATCATAAATTGGATACTTTTTCCAAAGTAGAAAAGTACGCACCAAGGTTTCATACTAAGGGCTAAGATTTTAAGCTGTAGTAGTACGCACGCTAATTAAGACATTTTGTGATTAGGCCTTCTACATGCAGCCTGTGATCTCAGTGCTTAAAAAGCACATTTCTGTTCTCCCGTTTCATCAGAGCACCTGCTACTCCTCCAAACGACTACAAGAAATCCTTTAATTATGACAAAAGCCCAAACGCTCCAGCATACTTGCCGCACAATCCATAAACCCTTAATAAGTCACAGTCATACTGTGATGAGGAGCTTTTCTGAACAAATTGAATTTCGAGCTGATAATGAAACTATCAATGAAAACAAACGAAGCGTTTTCTGTGTCTGTTCAGCCGCTGTAACATTAGGACCATCAATCAGAAAAGCTATTGACGCTTTTATTGCAGGAATGGTGGATGGAACAGCACATGATGAGGAAGCAGAGCAGAAACACTTCAGATATTAATAAACGTCAGCTTTCTGATCTTTGGATTATGAACACTTTACAATAACTTTACATTACATGGTTCGAAATAGAAAAAAAAAACATTAAAAACATTATCATTAACGGTAATAGTAGTAGTATTTATTTAATTAATTAATTAATTTTAAAATATAAGTACTTGGAGAGGCTTTACATTTAAGTGTCCAATAACATTTTATTTCTGCATTTTAATACAACTGTAAATAGGTAAGTAGATATACTCTATAAAAACATAAAATTCATTATAACTGATAATAATAATAACAATACATGTTTTATTTTTGCATTTTAACACAATTATGAAAAGATTATTAGATTACCTCAACAAAACCCATTATAATATCCATTAAAAAATCCATTATAAATAATAATAATGATAATATTAAATAAATTGTATAATAGCTTTGTTTAAATGTCCAAAATGTTTTATTTCTGCATTTTAACAGTCATAAACAGATTATTAGATTACCCCAATAAAACCATAAGATTCGTTATAAAAAATAACAACATAATATAAAATTTAAGTGTTTTAGGAGCTTTATTTCAGTATCCAAAATGTTTTATTTCTGCATCTTGACATAATTAGACTACCTCAACAAAGAACATAACATTATATTATAAATAAAAATAATTCATTATTTATTAAATATGATCAAAATACAAATATTTATATATATGAGGAGCTGCTTAATAATTTATATATTTTAAATAACATATTTACTTCTCTCTCCATATATAATAAATTATATTTATTAAACACATGGACAAAGTAAATTGTCAACCGTTGTTATTTACGTAATTGAGGGAGGTAATGGGTAATATTGTCTTGCATTCCCTTGCTAAAACACAATGTACCCACGTGAATGGCTGTAGATATGAAATTAATTTCATAAACAGGCACAGAAATGCTCATGGATTATATCCAAAACACGCTGACTTCTATTTTATTTGGACCCATGTGCGGTTTCCCTTTGTATCAGTCAACCAGGAATGCAACAACAAAATGAAGCCAAATTACAATCGATAGCGCCATAAAAATCGATGGCACTGCAACCGAAAGCATCGTGTATGAATGCAACAAAAAAAGAGAAAGTAGCACTGGCGCTCGAACGCGCGTTACATTGTAACGCTGATCAACAAAAGATCTTTATTGCGTCATAATCGCTGTTACATTGTTGCACATGGATGCGTCTGATTCTTTGATCGCGCCTCATAATTCCTCATAACAACGCTTGTGATCGGTTCTCTCGTGTGTTTAAAGGCCTCAAACTCCTCCAGACACCATTTTGAGCGTCTCTGTGTCTCAGCTCTATGGAATGTCCAAATGCATGACAAGGGAATGAACAAAGTCAGCTTGAAAAATCCATCTCATTCATGGATCCGTCCCGAAAACGCCGTCAATCGACATTCCGAACTCGAATGGGAATAGCGAACGCATTTGTTTTCTCTTAAATCACCATCAGACAAATTAGATTGAGCTTCACCATCACTAACACACACTCACACACACACTGGCAGGAGAAAAGCACTGCTGCTGTTTGATGGTGGTGAAGCTCTAATGGTGGTTGGATGGTGTTTCTGGACTTTAGAAAGGAAAACTACATCAAATGTGACTTACCAGTGTGAGATGGTTTAGATAGGTCACCCTGATACAGTCTGTGATCCCGGTTTAAAGCGATCTTCTGGGTTGCTGAGGGTCAGTCTATTCTCCGTGAGTGTGAAGGTTTCCTCCTCCGGTTGATTTTTCAGCCTGTATGGAAGCACATAAAGCGATGGGGGATGGGGGATGCCAGAAGAGAAGAGAGGAAGGGAGGGGGGATAGAGAGCGAGAGAGGGGGGCAGTAACATGGAAACACAAGGGGAGGACCTCTGTGTCTGACGCACGACTGAACGCACCAGTCATTCAGTGCACCATCCATTCGCCATATGCACGAGCAAAAATCATCCAATATGGCCAAATAAGAATGCGTGCGTATGCATGAAAATACACCGCACTTCGTTCTGCCCTGATAACTCATATATGCATACAAATCCACGCGTGTGCAAGGACTGGTCACAGTCTGTGTGACACCAGCCAAAGCGAAAGTCAGAAAAATGCGCCAGTTTTCATTCCCACTGTAATTAGAGTGCATTTTTTTAAAAGCACACTTAAAATGATTAAAGCGCTATTAAACAAACAAATGTTTATAATACATATTTTTTTCTAAAATAAATAAATAAACACATTACTAGCTGGGTAACTTACAAATTGCAATCCGTTACTGATTCCAGATTATATGACAAAATTACAATTACGTAAATATATGTGCGTTTGCTTGCAGTATAATGTTTTCTCATTGATACAAAAACCTTCACAAAGAAACTGATGAGACTTCTGGTGCCCTCTGGTGTCTGTAATGCGCCTCTACATTAGGGAGAGAAACTGACGAGGTTTTTTTTTTAAACACATAAGACGAAAGCGATTGAAACAGGAAATATGTAAACTAGTCTCATATTTCAACAAGTGGGGCAAAGAATAAATCTCAGTACAGTTCTGAATGGCCAATTTCCTGGTGAACTGGATGAAGAGAAAGCAGCTCAGTCCGTTGGGAAAGATCAACAATGCCATCTAGTGTTTCCAACATGTTAGATCACGTTTCATCTGTATCAGCTTTCCTTTTGTGTTCTTGACTGATGCTTTGAAACTTACAAGATATATTACTTAATTCCCTTACAAAAAAGATACTTAAATACTGGACAATAGTGATGTATGTAGCATGTCATATTGCACGTCAAAGAGCACAATTGAATTTCCATCGTGGTATCAACATATCACCATGGTACATTTAAAATACCTTTGATAGCTTTTTTATAGTTTTCATTTAATGCGTCACATTTTTCTGTAGTGCTAGTACAAATTAAAGACCAATGTCAGTGCAAATAGGGTCACAAGAGCTCCATATGAGATGAGAAACTCAACAGCGCCCTCTTCTGACAATAAAGACAGTACGACAGTATTATGAATGTACAGTGATCTTAAAGATACAAGACAATTGGATTTTCATTGCAACAATGGTTTCCCAGCAGACTGAAGCTACAAATAAATATTTCAATATTTACCAAATTCCATGCTATTCTTCAAAGTACCTTTTCATGTTCAAAAATACCATGGTGGTTCTATAGATATTGGAAAACAACACTGTTTCAAACCAGTCAAGTTTAAACTAAAATACATGAACTATTACTTTGATTTTGTGTACTTCAGGAGGGTTGTCTCTGAAACAAGTGTCTTTCAAAATGATATTTATATTTTGAGGCTTTCTCACTTTATTTCTTAAATGCAATTTATCCATTATTTATCATCTATATATAAACTCAATCTTGACCCCTGAGAAAATATGACTGTATGTTATCACATTTTAGTAAGCTTATTCTATAGTTTACTGGTCATTTTCTGCCCGTTACTCTAAATTGTTTATTTTTTACACAGTGCTATTACAGTTACTTCTTATTAAAATAAAGTAAAAACAGCAAATATATATAAAAATAACATTTAATACAAAATATTAACAAAAACTATAATCGTGCAACGGTAGTAATATTAGCAATTAATATTAATATTAAGTAAAGATCATGTTCCATGAAGATATTTTATAAATTTCCTACCCTAAATACATTAAAACTTAATTTTTGATTAATAATATGCATGGCTAAGAACTTCATTAAAACAATTTTAAAGGTGATTTTCTCGATATTTGATTTTTTTTTGCACCGTCAGATTCCAGATTTTCTCTCAGCCAGATACTGTCCTATCCTAACAAACCAAAAATCAAAGAAATTTTTTCAGCTTTCAAATAATAAATGAATCTCAGTTTCAAAACATTGACCCTTATGACTGGTTTTGTGGTCCAGGTCACAAATGGTTTACACCATTTATTTAATTTTTGATCAGCGTAGGTAAATGATTGATTGTTCTCTGTAAATCTCAGGCTTTGACCAAAAAAAAAAAAAAAAGAAAAAAAATCCTGTTATGACTCCGAATCACCACTAGAGGGAAATGGAGGTCTATTCTCATTGGACCAGAACATCTGTTGGGCTCCACCCAAAGAACTGCGTGTCCTCAGCTTGGGAACAATTTCAAAAGTCTAACTTGTTTTTGAATAAGTACCACAAGTAATACAACTTAACATTTAATGAGTTTTTAATGAGGTCAATGGAATTTTTAAGTGATTAAATATGATCCTAATTCAGTAAATGAATCTCAAATAATGCTGTATGAGAAGCCTTTTGGTACGTGGTGTACGTGTCACTAATAATTGTCTTTATGAAACAAGGAAAAAAAAAAAAAACAAGCAGAAGAGTGCTGGTTCTTCGAGGAACTTCCATAAATACTAAGGTATCAAATGTCCAAAACATATGATCAGCAAGGTAATTGACAAAAGGACAAATTATATGTAATTGCTAATGTTTGAGTGGTTAATTAACCTGTTCTCTCCCTGACAGAACAGAAAAACACGTTCATCTCACCCAAGTGATTCCTGTGGCAGAGAAGTTTTTTGAAGTACGAGTAACAAGGTGTGGTGAAAGCAGACATGACAAGGCGCCAAAACACCCCTCACTCATCATCCTAACACAAGCAACACTGCGCAGAGCCGTGTTTAACAGGTGAATGATCGCAACACAGGTGCGGAGAGCAGAGGACGCTGCGTTATGCTAATCAGAAGTGTCGACGCGTCAACCCTCATCTGAGGAGCCAAAGCGCACCGCTGCTGCGTGTGACAAAAGTCATTTATGAAACGACAAGATCAAAAGATCTCGTCGAAGAAGCATTCACTGAGGGGTATCATTTTTTATGCCAACTTCTATGGTAAGATGTTTGATACAGTCTTTACAACTCACTGTCTACACACTCACTGTGCAGGTGATGAAGTCTGATCAGTTTGTTTCAGGCCAGATCATGCTATGCTATCCGCAAAAAATGTAATAAAAAATAAGCAAAACAAAAAACATAGTAAATAAATAAATACATAAATATTCTTAGGGTTTTTTGGTTTGTTTCTATCAGAAATATCCAACAATTTCTAAATTGACACACATTTACTTAAGAAGGGAAATTACTTCTGAAAATAATATTAAAATTAGTTTTAAAACAAGAAAAATCAGTCAGTCGGAAAAAATAGAAATAAAAATAAATAAATAAATACATAAATATTTTCTTAGTTTTTTTTTTTTGGCTTGTTTCTATCAGAAATATCCAACAATTTCTAAGTGAACTCACATTTACTTTAGAAGGGAAATTACTTACTTCTGAAAATAATGTCAAAGTTAGTTTTAAAAGAAGAAAAAATCTGTCAATGGGGGAAAAAATAGGAATAAAAAATAAAATAAAATAATAAACAAATAAATACATATATATTTTCTTAGGGTTTTTTGGCTTGTTTCCATCAGAAATATTCAATAATTTTTAAATAAACACATTTACTTAAGAAGGGAAATTACTTCTGAAAATAATATCACAATTAGTTTTAAAACAAGAAAAATCTGTCAATGGGGTAAAAAAGGAACAAAATAAATAAATAAATAAATATTTTCTTAGTTTTTTTTTTGGCTTGTTTCTATCAGAAATATCCAACAATTTCTAAGTGAACACACATTTACTTAAGAAGGGAAATTACTTCTGAAAATAATGTCAAAATAAGTTTTAAAACAAGAAAAAAATCTGTCAATGGGGAAAAAATAGGAATAAAAGAAAATAATAAATAAATAAAGAAATAAATATTTTCTTAGGGTTTTTTGGCTTGTTTCTATCAGAAATATCCAACAATTTCTAAATGAACACACATTTACTTAAGAAGGGAAATTACTTCTGAAAAGAATATCAAAATTAGTTTTAAAACAAGAAAAATCTGTCAATGGGTAAAAAAGGAATAAAATAAAATAATAAATAAATATTTTCTCAGGGTTTTTTGGCTTGTTTATTAGAAATTTCCAACAATTTTTAAATGAACACAATTTAAGAAGGGAAATTACGTACTTCTGAAAATAATATCAAAATTAGTTTAAAAACAAGAAAAATCTGGCAATGGGGTAAAAAAAAGTAATAAAATTAAATAAAAAATAAAAACAAATATTTTCTTAGGGTTTTTTGGCTTGTTTCTAGTAGAAATATCCAACAATTTCTAAATAACCACACATTTACCACCAAATAATATCAAAATTATATTTAAAACAAGAAAGATCTGTCAGTGGGGTAAAAAAAATCCCTTTGAATTAATTAGATTTTTCTTACCCCAGATATTTTGTATCTTGAAAGATTTATAGATTCAAATAAATAAATAAATAAATATATTCAAAAAAATAAATTTACTTATAAGTTTTTTTTTTTTTAGAAAACAAGACTTCTTAAGTCATTATATCTCAAGATATAAACAAGATATCTCAAGTCATTTTGTTTATTAAGTAGATGTGTCTTGATTAAAAAATATTTACATCTATGCATTTTGCAGATATTTTTATGTAAAGTGATTTAAAATAGAGGAGCATGAGCAATTTGTCACAGAGCCCGAAATTTGAATATTTAGACATTTATACTGGAAAATAAGACAAAAATACAGAGGAAGGGAATAAGTTTTGCAGTGTGGTTCTCAAAACATCTCATATTTAAATCCATTCCACAGATTTCCCCCCAAAGAATGCAGTGCATATTCTGTCTGCCTGTTTTAAATGCGATTGTGGACTTTGAGAGAATTTAGAGCTTCCACCTTGTGGAAACTATGGGAAATGCAATAGAGTGCTGCAGGGATGATGAATTTTTGTAAGTTAGCATCACCCCGGTTCCCTCAAAAAAAAGTCGGCAGGATTTTTCCATTGGCTTTGGATTATTGCAGAAAATAGGCTCTGTGGCCAACAGTGAACATGTTTTGTTCATCAAGATTATGTTCGTAAAAAACACAACTTTTGAAGCCTAAAAACAATCCACAACTAAGATTCTGACAACTCTTTGATCTTTATTATAAACCTACAAGTTGGAAAGTTTGTGTTAGAATAGTTTGCAAGAACATGTACATGAGTTTTTCTGCTCGGCATGATGACATTTAATATCCCAGACAACCTCTGTAGCCCCATTTACCAATTTTTGCCTTTTGCAAGACAGGTAAAAGTTTAAAATAAATCATCTGTCATAAAACAAAATGTGAAAATATTTTGAGTTTAACCAAAAACCCAATAACTTTGGGATGATAGAACCAGAAATGCAAAAATAATATAATTTCTGAAGTTTAGGACGCATTTCCTGCGGCATTATATTTCAGAGCACTTACATCTTTTTCTCACATCACATACGCTTTCATACACACTACTTTTTGTGTGTAATGAAAACAAAGTAACTTGAAGTGAACAAAGTGAGTAAAACTTTACACACAGGTCAACTTCTGTTCTCACAAACATCATGAAGGCGTCCCGATATGCGTAGTCCAGCTCATTGTTGCTTCTCTACACGTCTGTCTGGTTCCAAACCCTCAGATATTCCAGACTGTTTGATCTTTTTTTGTTTGTAATTCTGCATAGAGTAAGAAAAAAAAAAACACGCTTTTCCCTTTGTATTTCGTCTCTTTTTTTCCACCAGGTCCCACAGAGATACTGATGTGACTTTGAATGAAGAACCTGAGGGCTGAGCGTTGATGTTGGTAGGCCTCGCGAGACGCTACAATCTCGTATGACTTCTAAAAAGTCCTACGACAAGCCCAGAGAGCCTTGATTCGGCAGCCGGCGAACACCGCCGAGTTAAAACGGGACAGGGAGCGAGGCAGACAGAGAGAGAGCGACAGTCTTGAGACGTACGTTCGGCAGGAACAAGGACAACACATGACAGCCATCAAGAAGACAAGAACATATTTCAGAGAGACTCTTGTCAGAAAATAGTCGAGTCGTCTGTTTGTTGTCGGGACCGCGTTCGCGGTTCAAAATTGCACCGTGGAGAGGTAACTACGGTCAATGACTGTTTTGCCAAGGACAAGCAAACATCTACCATCTGAGTGTTTTACATCATTTAAAGTATCCGAATGCCTGGAGGCAAGAATTTCAAACAGCTGAAAAAGTGAATGTCTTTTTATTACTTCATTACTGATAGCACTGAGTGTTTTAACTCGAGGAGACCTGCTGTTACCCTGCTGAAAGAACGTGACCGGCGTATGTTGAGTTCTCAACAGGCTTTTGAGAATGTTAAACCAGCAAGACATCCTTGGTCAACCAGCTTCATCAACTAAGTTTTGCTGGTGAATAGCATTTGTGCAAACCAGCTCAAGGATTCATGCTGCAATTTGAATGATTTAAAAAATCATTCAAATACAGAATGATTTGCTAATGAATCATTCATGAAAATTTGTGAATGGTTTGATCGATTGAAAGGAACCAACTTAGCCATTCACTCACAAGTCCGACATCACTACGGTAAATGAGCAAGTAAAAAAATGATTTCTCAGAGTTGTACATAAAGATTATTGGAGTATATTTTACAAGAAAATATTTCAGCCTTTCAACTTAAATTTTTCCTATTTAATTTAAAGTGTTATGGCATTTTTTGCTAGCAATTTCTGAGGGAAAATTGTTTCTACAGTACACCATTTTTTTAGTCTAAACAATTATCTATTCATTGAATATATATTGAAGTTGGTTATTGTTAACTAAATAAAAACTTTAAAATTGACTTGAAATAAAATATAAATATAATATAAATATTAGATGAAAACTTGGACTTAAAACACTTCTATAAAATAATTACATTTAAATAAAATGAATTAAAATAAGTACTAAATTAAAATAAGTAGTACAATTGAAATCAAATCAATTTAAAAGCTATATAGCTTTTAAATTGATTTGATTTCAATTGTATACATATATATATTTTTTTATTGTCATAATTTTTCAGGTGTATTGTAAAAAGTCCTAAACAACTGGTTAAAATGTATTATGCTGTTTTGTCTTGGGTCAACGTCTTGATGGTTCGTTGCTGCGTTTGTGTCTAAGTAATGATAGTAGATAGTGATTATTTTTGATGAGCCCAACCTGTAAAGTTGACCTTTTCAAGATAGCTGACCTGTTGAAGTAGATGGAAAAGCCAAAAACAACTTGCATATCTCTGGCATGAATCCAGTTCATCCCTGTCATCCCATGACTTTCTGACTTTCCCTGTCAATAACGGTGTTGAAAAATCCAAAACCTAAACGAAAGAAACAGAGGAATTGGTCAAAATGATCATGCTCTGTTTAAGTGCTTCAAATGAAAATTAGACATCTAAAAAAAAAATTAGGTAAAGGTGGACTGAGAGACAAGCTATGAAAATAATCATTATGTGTAGAAAATGTACAGATTCACATACTTGAGCACTATATTTTAAACTTTACTTCCGTTTTGATTTAAATATTTCCTTATTTCACAAAAAAACAGATCAGACAAAAATCAGCAGACCCCCTGCAGTAGCGCTGCTGACCCCTGTTGACCACTTTTATAAAGCCTCTAGAAGTCAGAGTGTATTGTCTAATCAGTAGAGATCAGTTAAAGTAAAGTGAATGATCTCTAGAGATACTTTTACTCTTTCTGTAATTGCAGACCCTCTCTCATTATAAAGCCTGGGATGACCTCTGTGTGCGTGAAGGTCTCACAACAGCACCAGCGCTAAAAAGGCAGCAATGATGAGGGCTTCTAGTTTGGCTTCATTAAAGATGAAACAGAAAACACAAACACCCACTGATTGATACGAGGGATCCTGTGTAAAGCCGCTTTGCCAGACCGCTCTTCTGATTGGACATCTGAAGGTGCGTCTGTCTATCCATTAACAGCCCATTATGTTCAGCAGCAGAGCTCTTATGTACATCTCTGTGAACACCTCACCACTGACCTCTCATCAAAGAGCCACGGAGAAAAGAAGAATGGAGGAAATCAAAGTGGAAAACAATAATTTAGAGCTAAAGTTCTTTGAAAACAGTCAAAAATAGCACTGAAATTCCTGGTGTTTTATGGTTGCGGGTGTTTGAAATGGTTGTGCACCATTCAGAATTGAACTGCAGTTTGAGTTTGAAATTGTAGAAGATGTAGTCAAATGCAAAGAAATTCATAAATGTTATTTTAACTAGAAAATCAAAGACAAACTTTGAATAATGGCTTGATAAATATGTTTGACAGCTTAAAAAACCTTTAAAGATGGTTATACCTTACAGATTGGTAGATAGATAAATGTAAAAAGTCAATTTTCATTTCATGTTGACCTTTCTGTCTTTACCAACACACACACACACACACACACACACACACTTGTGTACATACAACGACACCCACTCAGCCCTGCCTCCACACACACACACACACAAAATGAGTGGGTCTGAGCTTAGTTTGATGTGACTTTGAAGCAAAGCTCGGTGGAGTTGTCTTCCCCTGAGCTTTCCAGCTGTTTCCATTTGTATTCACAGCAGACAGCGACCGCAGTCACAGCTATATAATGCTGAGAACTTCCTGTAGATTAATTTTACTTTCCCCAACTTTCCTCTCTGTGTCAATACATCTTTCTATCTCTAAATGTAGTTTTTTAATACACTGACTGACTTCAGCCTTTGCTTTGAGCATGCATTTATATTCTTTCATTAACAATGTTTATACTTCCATATTAATTTCCATATTTGATTGAAGAGCAGAAAGATTTTCAGTGAACAAACACTACCAAAATTTTTAAGGAATGAATTGGATTGTCGGATCCACGTCACTCCCGTAAATGACTGAACTCTGTGTGTACAGAATGAAATTAAACTCTCAGAAGAGCAAAAGACAAACCAATTTATGGAGTTTCTATGCAGTCTTGAGAGAAGTCATTACACTGAGGGAAAATATAGAGGTGTTAGTCTCATAAATTTTGAGACTGACAAGAAGGAGCTTTCAGCTGATGTTCTAGTGCTTCTCTCAGTGTGGAGAACTGTCCATTTCTGTTACAGTGGGGAAACTGTGAGTCTCAGCTCCCAGTTTATTAAGGCAAGAACTTTCAAATGGTGTGTCCTGCTAAGTCTGCACTTCTCTGCTGGAGTGAGGATGAATGGAGCCAGTGGGAGAGAGAGCGAGACCAACAGAATTCAGAAAACAGCAGTTTCATAAACTCACCACCTGGGAAAATGATGCTGCACCAGCGAATTTCTTTCATGTATGTAGCCTTTATCATATCTAACGTGTGAATATAACTCTCTGACACTCAGTAGCTAGTCAGCTATTTTCTGCACTTAGAATATAACACTAACATGATGCTTACTGCCCAGGGCCAAATAATCAGATATGGTCACATTGTTGCCCCCAATATTTTATATTATTAATGCTGCTCTGCTGCACTCCATTATACGAAACGCTCTACTGATGACAAAAAGTTATAAAAGTTATTTTTTTTAGGATAGGCTACTTCAGCTGTTTAAACGCGCTCGTCAATGTTAATGAGAATGAGATGGCCAATCAAATCAAAGGAGGCGGGGTTTACAATTCAAATAAGCCGTTCAAGCACGACGTTTCAGTTTAAACGGTTGAAAGTGTGAGGTGAGATTCGTTTTTTTAGGATAGGCTACTTCAGCGCTCGTCAATGTCAATGTGAATGAGATGGCCAATCAAATCAAAGGAGGCGTGGTTTACTATTCAAATAAGCCGTTCAAGCACGACGCTTTATCAGTTTTAACGGTTGATATTGTGTGAGGTAAGATGTAAGTGACTAAAACATATAATAGTTAACAACTGTTTAACGATAGAAATGTTAAATGACTGACAGTAATATCCATTGATGCAAACTATTTGACTTTTATTGTCAAATTTGACCGTTGTAATTGTGTGACAGAAAACATTAGTTGTTTTCGGCGCGTTAGGCGTAAGTCAATTTAAATCAAAATATATTTGCAAATATTTCTATTGGATTACTTTACTTCAAATACTAGTTCTTTTACTGTTTTTCTTTCTTTATTAATATTTTTTTTGGACATAGTGAATGGACTGAAGCAAATTACTCGGGGAAAAATATGTGACCCAACAGTTTCAGAACATTTAATTACGTCTATTTTCATTTAATCTTACATTCATGTCTGACCAAAAAAACATGATGCTTAATAAGGAACCACCTCTGGTTTGTATTTATAATTTGTACTTTTTGTAATTTTCTATACAAATATCCTAAATATCCATGCACTAAATATTACTGTTTCCCCAAGTAACTTAACTAAACAAACATTTCTCATCCAACTGTAATAATTCAGAATCATATCTCTAATTATTCTCTATGCCACAGCAGACGCACAGGATCAGTGGGCAATTAAAATCTCACTCATTATCAGAGCCACAGCGGAGCAGACTCACCTCTGAAGCAGAAGTAATGAGGTATGAAAGATACTAAATAATGTTCTCTTTGACCTTTGTGACTCTTCTTTCTTTTTTCCAAAAACAGCACATCACTTTGATGTTTTAAAATCAGCATGACAGGAGAGCTCATAAACACTTGTTTTTAGAGTCAGAAATGTTGTGTTCATGTTCTAACTTCTGAACATCTTCCATTGGCTATCATTTTGTACATGGACCACCAAAATGTATGTTAAAAAACTATCCAGACACTTTGAAACATGGTGATCATGTGGGAGATGTGGGTTTGAATGCGAGCTGTCGTGTCCTAATCCCCCTCTCTCCATCATTTCTTGTGATCTCTCCTCTATCAATGTCTATACTCAGAATTGCATGCTATGGCCTATACAAATAAAATTTTGTGTATGCATGCCAACTTGCCAACCTGTTATCGTAAATATTTTACGATATGCGATAATGCAATGTATATTGCAAACAAAACTTGAAAAAAATCTTTACAGGCTTCAGTCTGTTTGGCTGACTTCTACACAGTTTCTACATGTTTATTA
>JAHKKF010525919.1:0-38394 GCA_019740295.1 Labeo calbasu
AGATTTCTGGGTGACTGGTTCAGCAGAAGGGATTGATGATTCAGAGGAGATGGCAGTCCTCTACCGCGAGATTTAAGCTGCACTACCTGTGGATGTGAACGTAGACGCTACGGAAATGAATGTGTCACTGTAATACCTGATAGTCTGAGTCTAATTTGACAGAAGCTTCTCTGCTAAAGCGATCTCTTCCCAAGACGCTCCCTCTGCCGTATAGCCGACTCGCACTGAGCGCCGAAGATGAGGAAGAGAGGGAGGAGGGCGATGACAGCGAGGAAGAGCTGGAGACAGCAAACGGAAACCGGCGAGACTTCGAATCCATCTCAAAACTGCACCCTGAGAGACAGAGAGACACACAGCGTTAGAGCCACACTCCCATGACAGCAGTCACCTAAATTCCATTTCAAAACAGGACTGGTAATGAGATGTTCAGGCGTGTCTTTAGTCATGTACTTCCATAACCTGTCAAGCATTACAAGTTGCCTCCAGCAGTATGATGGTTTTGGAGAAATAGTTCACCAAAGAATGAAAGATTCTGTCATGTACTCACAGACACATTGTTCCAAACCTGTATGACTTACTCTCTTACTGCTTCAGACTCAATTCATCATAATTACATGCTAAAGAACTATTAGAACGTTATTAAAGGTTTAGTTCACGGAAAAAATGAACACTCTGTCATCATTTACTCATGCTCCCAAAGCCTATAAGCCTTTAGTTCATGTTTAATACAGTTTTAAAATACATGTCTTTTTCCAAAAAAATGTGTATGTATGCAAATTGTTTAATATCCAAGATACACATTTCTAGTAACTGTGCAGTTAATTCTCATATTGTATTTTCAGAAATATTTATCCTCTCCCCAAATTTGACACTACTGAAACACGGTAATGATACTTTATTTAGAAGGGTTATATTGGCCTGTTAAGATTGTAAATATATTTTTATGCCATTTTATTCCAGTTTTTTAAAGAGGTAAATCCATAATTACACTTTTAACAATATTTCAAGTGTAATTTATGAGATTTGCTGTATTTTTAATCCAATTTTCTTTGTAAAAGGCAAGTTGATCATACTGATTTCAAAGTTAAGAACTCAGTCAGTCTGAATATACACTGAACCAAACACTATCATAACATCTTAGGTGATAATTCAGTATACTTTATTTCTGACAAAACATCCCATGTTTCGGTTGTGACAGCACATTTTACACGTTACAGAATTTTAACTTGCATACTAAAACACTACTAACTAACTAACTAAATAAATAAATAAAAAGTATAATAATAAAATATTGCATATACTATATAATTATATTATATTATATTATATTATATTATATTATGTCCGTACTAAAAAAGTATTTACTTCCCCTAAATATGAGAATTATGCGTTACCCTTTGTCAGTACCAAAACAATGATGACATGTTTTGGTAGTGACAATTCTATGGGATAACACCCAAAAAACAAAGATGTCTCCACACAGACTCCACCAAATGTATCGGTAGTGACAATTAAATTAAAAAACAAAAAAAAAATATTTTATATTATATTATATTATATTATATTATATATACACACACTTTTGAACCTAGCTCAAAGATGTTAATCAGCACATGATTAGCTAGCACAGTTCTGAACAGTTGTACACAGATTTTTCAGACTTTCGAACACGTTTATCTCAAAATGATAAGACCTATCTACTCACACCTTGCAGCTATTAGAGAGGGGGACACAGGAATATTTCCTGATGTGGAAATCAGGAAATGTGGGACACATTTATTTTTATTTTATAATTTTATTTATTTATGTTCAAAAAAAAAAACAAAAAAAAAAACAAAAAAAAAAAACCTTTCAGAATTCACAAAGAAAACATAAAATATAAAAGAGTACATTTTTTAACTTCACTTTTTAAAAGAATCAAAAAGACACTTAAAAACAATGGGGATATTTCTCCATATAGTTGACTTCTATGGTGCCCATGAGTTTGAACTTCCAAAAAGCAGTTTTAACTTTCAATGCAGCTTCAAAGGGCGGAAGTTGAAAAAAAAAATAATAATAATATAATATAATATAATATAATATAATATAATATAATATAATATAATATAATATAATATAAATAATAGTATACCGTTTTAACCTCAAATGCTAAAGAAAGAAAGACATGAACATCTTGGATGACAAAAGGATGAGTACATTATCTGTACATTTTTTACTACTTTAGCAAGTATTTAAGATTTTAATACTTAAAAGCTTTTTAAATGCATTTTTGGTTGTGGGACAGCAGTTTGCACCAATTCTTTAGAATGGCCCATACAAACATTGAACAACACACACAAACATTGAGCACATCAAATATGTTAAACAAAAGTTCCCAGGGCGAAAACCATACAAATATAAGGTTTGTTCTCGCACATCATGCAAGCAAGACACTGTGGTTGAACTTTGGATTACTGTAGTGCATTTAAAACTCTCTATTTAGATGCACTGAGCAATGTCCGTAAGTAAAAACCAAAATTAAATCTGTTCTGCAAAATGGGTCTTTGCATAAGACTTACACCGCCCAATTCATTTGGATTAGTTCTAAAATCTCTGTACTTTATGATGCAAGCCCATTTTGGTTGCATGCTTTCAATAGACAGACAACAATTATGTATCATTTATAAATAATATCACCACTTATATAGTCTTATGGGTTTAAAAACGACATTAGTAAATGATGACATTTTAATTTTTGGGTGAATGATTCCCGGTTTAAAAAAAAAAAAAATTATCCTTCTATGTTTTATAAAACAAAGAAAGTCACAATGAGAGGGAGTACATGATTACTTTTAAATGAATTAATCCTTTAAAAGCACTAAGAGTACGAGTGAAAAGTGTGAATTCTGCCATTAAAATATACCAAGATATACTGTAGAAAAGAAAACAAACAAACAAACAAAAAAACTGGGCAGGCCAGAGTACAATCTTTTTATCCCTGACATTATCAATAATCAGCAATTCTAGGGAAAAAAAAACTATTGGCACTGTTGTCTTTCTTAAAGGGATAGTTCACCCAAAAATGCAAATTTGTCATTAATTACTCACCCTTTTTTGATACTTTTGATGAAACCCGAGAGCTTTCTGACCCTGCGTAGACAACAACGCTATGAAAGGTAGTAAAGACATCATTTAAATAGTCCAGTAGTCCATGCATTGCTGCTAGCTCTCGGATTTCATCAAAAATCTCTTCATTTCTGTTCTGAAGACGAACAAAGGCCTTACGGGTTTGGAACGACGTGAGAGTGAGTACTTAAATGACAGAACTTCATTTTTGGCTGAAATATCCCTTTAGTCTCACAGACAGTGTGGACCACCTCAACCTGTCGTTTTATATCATAACACCACACTTTCCTCCCCAGCATACACATCTTCCTACTGCACCCTTCATCAAGCCCTCTATAAATACCCACCCCTCTACAGTAGAGTATCAAAATAGCACCTTCCTGCAATGAAAGCTCTCTGCTGTATGTCAGGCTTTTTCCAAATCACGTTTGCCAAGTGAGAACACTGCTAAACTTAACCTGAAGGCACTGAAGCCCTGCTTCAGTCAGGTGTCGGACAGAAAAAGAGCAAGTGAGAGAGGGGCTACTGCAGGCTTAGGCCTGTACATGAAATGCATACACATTTAGATCCAGAATGTTGTTGAGAACATATATAGTAGGCCTCAAAGGTTTTAGAGACTTACAGCATGGATTATGTTGCATCATATCCTATGAAGTGGCTTGGTACATCTCTTGCATCATTTAAAACTCACTTCCATACAGCAAAAAAAAAAAAAAAAAAAACACAGTCTAACAACTTCCGCATTATATTAGTATTCATATATATAAACACACACACACACACACACACACACATGACAACAAGAGACTGAAATTTGCCATGGCTACTATTCACATTCATTTCATGGAAATCAAATGCTAAGACAGTCTGGTGAACTTCTCCTTTTCTGTGTGGCAAAAGCAAGAAACTCATATGGGTTTCGAAAGACATGACAGTGATGAAATAGATTACTCCCATAAGCATCCATTACCTTTTAGGGTATTTTTCATAGATCAACATTTGTAAAGGTACTAAAGCTGAATGACAAGCAGAATGAGAAATACATTAACATCAGGGCGTGAGTGTAACAAGAGGCAGAACAAAATCACCCCGTGTGAAACCCTGTGGCTTTGTTTGCGGATTATGCAACCAGTTCAGGAACATTTTGTTAAACCCAGGCTTGCACACTCAAAAAAAACAAAACAAAAAAAACAAAAACAAAACAGCGCACTAATAAAATGAGGAGACATTTTAAGTTAATGCCTCTATGCAGCTTCCTCATCTTGAGGTTTCTAAATGTGTTCAGCACATAATGTGCTCTTCCTTGATGTGCATCAGTTAGTACTTTAAGCATTTTACGTGTTAACGAGTGCACGACTGTTTTGAATTAGATTCGTGTTGATATCGAAGACCAAAATTTAAGATTATAACAGTGACCTATTAATGGCTCTTCGGCCTCCAGACTACAATATGTTTGGCGCTCTTTAATGAATTTGACAGGACACAAACAGCATAATTTTGACTGTAAACTACAGCTGATCCATATCAAACAGGTGAGATGTCAGTGATTTGCATTAGCTCAGCACAGCTCTCGAGTTACAGGCACATTAAAAAAACAAATGGCTCGCAGAGGAGGTAAACACGGAGTATTTATCCTGTACAAAAGCTTTTGCACCAATAAATCTGACGGATTTAACTCAATGCATTCAAAAAAGGACATGTTCATGACATGCGCCACTGACCCGTTAAACTAGACGCTCTAGGTTGCATGTGATCCCAGGAGTCAGTCGCATTAATAAACCAGCACTCTGCCAGATGTCTAGGCCTTGTTTTTGTTAGCCAGGACACTTCGTAACTACAAGAACAAAGCTCGCTGGGTATTCGAACGCAATTAAATCGTAAGCGTTTATATTAGCACTTAGCAAACGCTACCTGTTAAAACCAATTTCTCCGTGTTAAAATGCTCCGATTGGCATCACTTCCGTGTGAACTCACCTCTGATTTTCCGTCTCTCTGCCTTTAATATTAATGGCGTCCGTGTGTTGATATAGGGAGGGTCACGTGGTTAAAAGTGTAAGCGGACACCCGCAGGAAACGCGCACGTTGCTCACGGCGGCTGATTGTCAGCTGCCTCGGCCAGTGAATGACAGCGTAGCGAAAATCGCCCCGCCCTCTTTTCTCTTTAACATTGACAAGACACATGTAAATTATATATTCGTTAGGTTGTAAAATCCACAATAAAATAAGAGTTGCCTCTCAAACATCTCCATTGGTTCTATACAGCAAGTTAGCATTTGCAGAGGATGGAAAATATACACTACCAGTCAAAAGTTTTTGAACAGTAAGATTTTTCTTTGTTTTCCGATTCAAAGTACAGCAAAAACAGTAACACTTTGAAATATTGTTACTATTTAAAATAACTGCTTTCTTTTTTTAATATATTTTAAAATGTAATTCATTCCTGTGATTCCAAAAATCAGTCACAAGATCCTTCGGAAATTATTGTAATATTCTGATTTACTGTTTAAAAAACATTTATTGCTATTGTTACGATGAAAACAGCCGAGTAGAATTTTTTCAGGTTTCTTTAATAATTAGAAAGTTCAAAAGATCAGCATTTATCTGAAAATAGAATTCTGTTGTAACATTATAAATGTCCCAAAAAGTTTTGTTTACATAAAATATGCGTATACTGTGTATATTTATTATGTATATATAAATACACACACATACAGTAAATGTTTTGAAAATATTTATATGTATTTACATGTATATATTTATATAACTGATATTATATATAAATATTTTAATATATAAACATAACATTTTTCTTAAATATATAAATGCATGTGTGTATATTTACATATACATAATAAATATACACAGTACACACATAATTTATGTAAACAAAAACTTTTATCTGGGATGCAATTGATTGCTTGACAGCACTAATATATATACATATATACATATACATATACATATATATATATATATATATATATATACAAAAGCTTTTTATTTTAGATAAATGCTGTTCTTTGGATCTTTCTATTCAATAATCATAAATGTTCAGCAAATCAGCATATTAGAATGATTTCTAAGGGATCATGTGACACTGAGGACTGGAGTAATGATGCTGAAAATCTAGCTTTGATCACAGGAATAAATTATATTTTAAAATATATTCAAATAGAAACCTGTTATTTTAAATAGTAAAAATATTTCAGAATTTTACTGTTTTTGCTGTACTTCGAATAAAATAAATGCAGGCTTGGTGAGCAGAAGCGACTTCTCTAAAAACATTAACAAATCTTGCTGTAAAACTGGTAGTGTATAAATACAAACTTTTTTTGTTTACTCTTGTCAGATTTTGGTGTAAAATACAGATATGTGTTAATAAGTGTTTAAGGCCCATTTTATTGTTGGTGAAAAAAGTAGCCTATAAAATTTAATTAGGTCTATTTTTTTTATAATTTGAAAAATTATTATATTTTCTAAATTCCCAAATTTGCTAATATACAACTTAAAACAAAACTTACCGAATTAAACCAAATATATGTGAGGTTTAAGTTGTTTATACACTTTAATCAGAAATTTGTCTACATGTATACTTGTGTATTCACAAGTTTTGTCTTTTTTCTTTTTCAGTTGTTAGTAATAGTGTTGTATAACGTTCACTGAATAATTAAAGTTCTGTCGTAAACCTTAAAAAAGGCAGTAATGTGAAATACATTCTGGTAAATAATGCTAGTTTTTCTAGTCTCATTCAGTGTAAACAAGAGTAAAATATCAATCCAGTAAATAAAACTTTAAACTGAACTAATTGACATTCGTAAAAGATTTATTGTGTTTTTTATAGCTTATTTTCGACTATTTGTTTAATTGTCCAGTAGAGGGCGGCATAATGCATCTGATACAGTAATAACCGCACCGTTTCACTTGTGTTTGCTCACAGCCACATGGCATTTGTTCTGTCACTGTGGTAATTAAAATATTGCGAAGTGTGATAATAAGACATTAATGAGAGCAATGCAAACAAAAATGTTGCTTTACAAGTTACAATGTCTTAAAATACTCTAACTATATTCATACAGCTATTTGATTAACCGAGGCAAACAATTTATCATTATGCACACAAGCTTAGCAAGAAAAAAAAAATCAATTTCTGAGTCTGGGAAGACTGATAGCTGATACAAAATGCGTTTTCAATTGCATTCATTTTTTGACTGAACAGTTAAATTAATTAAACAGCAGGCTTTTTGACTTTATTTCTTGAGAATATTAAATTAATTCTTTATAATTGGGTCATTGATCATGGCTAGAGATAAGCTACTTAAGAACTACTTTATTTAATAACCAGTTTACTTTACAGAAGTCCACCACTGTGTGCTCAAATCCGTTTTTAAAGAGCAGGATGAGAGGAAACGTCTTTGAAATCTTTAAGACAAATATAAAAGATCACTGCCACATCCCTGATGTGCACATATGGAAGAGCATTTTATTAGGAGACCGATTTTAACCCTGCCTAACAGAGGAAGGGCTCTTTTTCACTCTTAATCCTTACATGGTGACAAAGGCCCTATAATGAAGAGGTCACCATCAGAACAAAGACTGAACACAAGCACCACCCCCACCAGTGTTTGCCTTGTCCGTCTGCTGTCATGTTAGGCCTCCCACCAGTGGATGACTGGATTAAGGAAGGGTTCTGAGGTTGATGTTTGCAAAAGAGGAAGGAAGCACAGCACACGGGTGCCCAGAATGGAAACCTCATATCTTTTTCAAGAGCAAGGACACGAGCTTCCAGTCTCTGCTTAATTTTTTGGTACTTTGAATCCAAGTGCAAAAGTTGAAAGGGGCTGATTCAGGCCGCGTCATGCCCCGGTATTAGGAAATGCAGTTCGCAGTCACCAAACGGTCACAGCTGAGCTTCTTTTATAAAAAAAAAAAAAAAAAAAAAAGATAAGAAAAAACAACAGCGAAGCGATCAAGGGTAGAAGTCAGCAGCTTCAGACATGGCTGAAAGAATGTCTGGCCTCTTTCTCCACAGATGTGTAATCACAAAGGAATGCCTGCAGACCGCTCGGCTTTTCCACCGGCCTCCGTTCGCTCGTTCTCTAGTCGCTTTCCCACGCCTTCCCCTGGTCTCCAGCCTCTAGCTTTTTTTTCCTGGCCGAGGTTCACAGCACATGAACGCACCTCAGAGGGTCATGCTTTCACAAAGGACACAATGCCACTTCAGTCAGCAAAGCGGCGCACAGGCCCTAAAATAGAATCGGTTGTGAGAATAAGTTCGTCTGCCCTCCCATTCATGTGACTGTCGTTACTCACACGCACTTCCCCAACATCTGACAAGAGAGTCGCTCTCTTCGGAGCATCTGTTTGGTGAATTTTCCATCTGAAATGTCAGTCTGTGAAATTAGCACGAGGTTTCAGCCACTTTGTTTGCTCTGCGTGATTGCAATTGGGATAATCAAGAAGTGTCGCAATCCGAAACGAGCAAAAACACATGGTGTGGTTTACTTTCGTTTTGAAGATCACGGACGTTAATCCCGTACAAGTGCATAATGTGGTGCATTCTAGCTCATTTTCTCTTGATTAATGTAATATTGCTGCGTAAACATTCCTCCTTTTGCTTTTTTCCCCCTCTCGAGTGCCTGGGAAAGTATAGAGCGCTGCAGGGGCAAAACTACCTGTTAGTTGTTTATTATTTTCCAGTCCTCCAGGTGTATAGTGACTGCTGTGATTATCCGTGCTCCACCCAAAACCACCCTGCTGAGTGGAGATGGATGGCTCATGGGGGATAAAAACACACTCGAACACACACTCTCGCATGTTGCTGGGGTGTTGAGACGTGGCTATTATCACGGTGTTGCTGATGGCCTAGTTTTGATCATACAAAAAGGAGGTTCCTCAGAATGTCTGACCCCGCTTGCCGCCTAGAGCACAGACAGCAGTGAGGCGAAATGACTAATTAAAGCAGACGTTGCTTTTGCATAAATCAAGGTTTGATACGGACTGACAGTTGGCGTGAAAATTTAAATAGATTTCCTGAGAAGGGAAAGGGAGAACAAATGCGAGCGTTCAGTTGGCATTATGCAATTTGGCGTTAGCCAGACAGGAAAGGGGAGGTCTGCAGGAAGGTGTTTTGAAATGAGATCATTAAAAAGAAGTTGAAGGTGAATAAGACTGAGGGATGCTGGTAGCTTTGTCTCTTCACAGATGTCTGTTTTTGAAGGCGCACCACAAAAGCCAAGCTATCGTTTGTCAGGTGGACAAACGCCGACCTGATCCGTCGTCGCACTGCTCCTCTGCACGTTCTGAATTGACTCAATAACATCCCTGTTTTCTGTGCCCTTGGCACCGATGCTAGTGGCCATAAATAGCTTCCATATGACATTCGTAACAGCGCATATATATGCGCGATAAAGCGTCGTTCCATTGTTCCAGTCGAGCAGAATGTAATTGAGAACAGCGCGTCAAGGCCAGGGAGAATCATTTATGCACACTCCTTTAATTTCAGAATAATTCTTACAACTGTTGTTTAAGGCGTCATTTTTTAAAGGGAATTTATGTTAAATATTTCCATTAGCGCCTTGCACTGTAGGCAGTATGATAATTTAAATAGTCACCCAAAAGGGTTATTAAATAATATTATCTTTACAAATGGAAGCAGGCACAGCCGCTGAAAGCTAATCTCGGGAAATTGATCAGCCGCACGGGCTGTCCTCTGTTTTTCCTTCCTTCCATCCATGAAAATGTACCTCTGTCTTTTCTTTCCCTTTTTTTTTTTTCTTCCACAGGATGGATGTTGCAGGGTTGCTTGACAGATCCTATTTTACTGATCTTGGTGAACGCTCAATCTATTTTCCTCCCCCCCTTTATTAATCCTCCTAATGTTTTCTCTCCTCCTCCGGCGGCTGATGCACTCTTTGATATATCATTGCTGAAGGGAGCGAGGGAAAATGTCAATTACGACTGTTAAATGTGAACATTTAACTACTGTACGGATGTTAGAACCACCGTTGTACTTTTATAAGAGGGCTGCTGTGTTGAAGAGAACGAAAAGCGGATCATTTTCGCCGTTTATTGGTCAGGTTAAGATGAACCCTGCTACCACTTAAGGGAGCTACTCTCAAATAAAATCTAAAAAGTACCTTTTCCCCCTCCAAACCGTGCTGTAATGATAAAATGATGTATTTTGTCTCCTAAATGGAGGAATTAAAAGCTTCATTGTGCTGTTCTCCTGTGAGATCTGCAGCCTGACTCAGACCCGTTAGGAATGATTGCATCTGTATGAGAAGATACTCCATTTTAAAGCCATGACTGGATTCGTTTTTTTCCCCTCACATTAATGACCCTTTCCTGGAAATGAGTGCGTGTGGGGGAGAGAGAGATGGAGAGAGTAAGCGAGCGAGCAAGAGAACAAGGGCTGATGTCAGTGGTCTGTCACCCCTCATGTGGTTATCCCCCGTGGGTCTGCCACTCCATCACTTCCTATCTGTTTACCTCATCGCCGCCATATTAACAAGACTTTCCCCATATAGGGATGATGCACCTACAGTAAACAGCGTGGAAAAATTAGGTTAGCATCTGTTCGCGTGCCTTTGCAGCAACATTACATCCATAGGTCAAAGGTCAGCTTATGTGCAGCCATTATGATAATGATGCTATACACACTAACAATCATGACTGGGGTGCTAAATTAATTTATTGCCAATTGAGAATGTATTTCTGGCTGAGACTGAACATGCATCTCGCATTGTTTTTAGCTTTTTCATTATAAAAATATATACTGCTTCAGATGCTGCACAGATTATTGTGATGCAGCTGTCAACTGCACCTGTCACAAAAGTGATTTTCTTGTCATATTTGTTGTTTTGGGTGATTAATGCGGGGAATATTCCACATGGAATAGACCGACAACTCATTCTGTCCTAAATAAATTTCCACCAATGTAAAACCTCGCATTATGCGAGTTATTTTCTTCAGTAGACTGCTTGTGTTTCATTTGAATCACACATTTACATCAGCAAGGTCAGACTAACATTCAACCAGTCTATTAAAACCATGTAATGTTGTGGTTTCTGTTAGCAATTTGTTTTATTTAGTTGTACTTTTACATTCTGGTAATGAATGATGTAACAATTTGTAACCTGCTAAGCTGCACTGTAATACAAATGTTAATTTTAAAAGGCAAAATGACCGTTTTTATATCTTCTAAATATAACTAAACACATTCCCCAGTGTTAAAAGGGCTCTATATATATTTGCTTAATCATTGAGTAGGTAGAGCAGACAGCCTCTGCCCCAGTCAGAAATAAAAATGCTTTTCATTGCTGACTCACATACAGGTGTGTGTATATATCACACCAGACAGCCTGTATTTTAACTCGACTATGAACCATAATCAAGCGACTCGCTCTCTCATTTGGAGTCAGATATATTAAGAATTTATGGCTGTATAAATTATGTAAACATTTAAAGGTCATCTTTTATTTATGGATACAAACAGCGGCGCTGACAGAGGAACAAACAGCTTGAATACCTAACAGAAACATTTCTGGTCGCTTCGGCGTTCGAAGCGATTCTACTCTAATTATCGGTTTCTGACGCGACTCCAAAGTCAGTCGGGAGAAAAACGCTCTTTACTCGTTGAAAATGGGCTAATAAGGCAAACTGAGGAAACTATTGTCTCTTTTGCACTGATTAGCTCTTTGCCTAGCGATTTTATGCAAGACTAAGTGAGAGGATCGCAATTCAATTATTCCAGAAAGCAAAACCTTAAGGCCACCAAATTGCGTAAAGACACTATTTGAGTCTCTTGGAGAGAAATTTGTGTCATTGGAAATTAAACGCTTTTGTGGCGCTGGAAGGTTAGTGTTGTTAATGGTATTAGGGAATGTGGTGTTCTGAGATGATTAAAATCTGTGTTGGAGAGAGAAAGAGAGAGGGGTGAGAAAGAAAAGAGGAGGGAAAAAAAAAAAATCAATAGCTGCAAGCACAGCTCCCGCTCTAGATGGACATCTCCTCTGTCTTTATGCACCCTAATAGAAAAATAACAATTAAATCCAAATCGCCACATTAATTTGGTTTCCATCAGTCTCGGGGGAGATCATCTTTACCAGTTATTATTCGCTAGGTTATTATATCTTCTAATCAAGCCTCTTAAGAAAAAAAAACAGCCTATTGGATGAGACAGGCTGTGTTCCCTCCACTTCCCCCCTCCCCCAGCAGGCTTGCATTGCACTCATTGTACTTGTGCTTATTATGTTTCAAATGACCGAGGTACGGCTGACATTCTGGCTGCATGCAGAGAGGCCCAGCCTCCGTTAATGACGCAGCTCATAGTCCTAAGAGCCTCAGCTCCTCACCCACCCACCCACGCCCCAACCCCCAACACACACACACACACACATACACACAGAGGCTCTAATGAAGAACCACCAACACAATTACAAACCCCGGTGTGCCTCTGCTGGAAGAGGGGAGGAGGTTATACACATAGTCACTCAGAGGGAGGAATATTGCCATCATGTGTGCACACACACACATATACATACACACAATTACAGCTTTCTTACTGTGGCCGGGGTGGTCTGACGATCACAGATAAACATAGGCACATGGATCGTGCGCACACATGTTCAGATGCACGTCTTGCATCGTCTCATTCCCGTCCTCCCACTCTCCGGAGCGCTTATCCCCGGAGGTCTGCCTGCCTCTTCGTGTCCCTCCATAAGCATCCCTTTTCACCCAGCTTCATCTCTACAGGTGAGGAGGGGGGTCAGAGAGGATCAATGAACGCATGCATAAATTGGTAAATGAATGTGTGTGTCCTCTGTACGCTCTGATGCTTCCAAAAAGACCAGTGACTGGTTCTCCTCCGAACAATTTCAGATTTAGTTTCATTACACGCACATTAAAATGACAGCAGCGGTATTTAGCGGTAAAGTCACAAATGGTCCGCAATTATGATCGGAATTAGCTCATCAGTTGTAGTTACATGACTATAACGCTAGTACTTTGTGACTACAGTGTAAGCTTAAATTATTCAAATGCGCCTGACAGTTTGCAGCATTCACAAGAGTTGTTACGTGCATAAACATGTTAGTTATCCACGGTTTTTCTCTTTTAAGATTAACATGTTTACAGCTCTCATTATCAGGGTTATTATGGTTAACCTAAACTAAAAGTGAAACTAAAATAAAACTTCAATGTTAACATTTTATTTTAGTTTAACTTGATGTACAAAATTCACTAAAACTGACATAAAAAATGAATAAAAACTGAATAGACATGTAAAAAATAAAATAAATATAAGAAAAACTGTAATAGTTTCTCAATAATACGAAAATAACACTGCTCATTATTAATGATAATGATTAGTAATAAATTAATGAAAATATACAAATTAGAAAAAATAAAAAAAGTAAATACCTTAATATTATAATATATAAAATAAAATATAAAACAATTCTACATTATATATATATATATATATATATATATATATAAAGGGGCTGTCAAACGATTAATCGTGATAAAAGTTTGAGTTAGCCTAATATATGTGTGTGTACTGTGTGTAATTATATGTAAATACTCACAAATCAATCTAAATATTTAAAAGAAATATGTTATGTACAAAATATTTTTGTTTATATATATATATATATATATATATATATATATATATATATATAAAATATAAANAAATACTCACAAATCAATCTAAATATTTAAAAGAAATATGTTATGTACAAAATATTTTTGTTTATATATATATATATATATATATATATATATATAAAATATAAAAATGATAATAAATACATATAATTGTTTTTTTTTTTTTTTAAATATGTACATGAATGTGTTTGTATTTATATATACATAATAATTACACACAGTACATACACATTTTAGGCAAAAAACAATTTTGTATGAGATTAATCGCGATTAATCGTTTGACAGCCCTATATCATTTTCAAAAATTATTTTCCTATATCTTTTCATTGTGCATTCCAATTAATCTCAATCAAACTGCAGTTGGGTTATTCTGATATAAAGTAAAAATAACTAAAAAAAATACAGCTAACACAATAAAACATGATAACATAAAAAACATGATTTTTGAAAATGAAAAAAAAAAAAGTACATTATATATATATATATATATATATATAAATGAAAAGTTCAGATGCAAAAGCCTCAAAATCCTTAAATCCATCTGACGTTTTTCTTTAAAATTAGCATTTCTTTCTGGCTACTATACTTTCTTTCTGATTTCTATGCAAGTACTGGTACTTCTGACTGGGCAAAGGCTGGAATTTAGTGAGTTTGAAGTAAAAGTTTTTGATGGACGTATACTGTGTCAGGAACATTCACTCAGCATCATTATCTCATTTTTGACCAAGATGGCTTTTATCTGAACTCTTCATATGTGTGTATAACATATTCAAACAAAAAAAATTAAGTGTGCACATACATTATATATTACCAAATATGTTGTCTCAGTGAGAAAAGTAGCTTTACAGCAAAAAACAGCTTTCCGCTCATCACCCAAAGTAAAACCTCAACGCACGCAAGTCTCACATAATCTGAAGCGTGAAGCCAAACTCTGAAGAGTTGCCCCTCTCTTGCTCCTCTTTTCTCTCTCGTGCTACCCCCTCTCCCGCTAAGGAGTGGCAGCGTGTCCCTCCTCGCCCCCCTTGTTGTTGTTTTCTTGCTCAATGAAATAATCTCCCACCCCCTTCATCCCTCACCCCATGGCACCCCCCTGGCCCAGTCTAGGTCAGAGGGCCCCCCTCAGCCTGTTGCTGATTGTGAGTGCAGCGGCAGGGAGAAAAAGCACACAATTAGGCACAGATGGCTGTCTGCCTCGTGGTGCCCAGCTCGGCTCCCGCTGCAAAGGGCCATTCTGCCGCCTCTCGCTTTGCCCGCAAGTGTAATTCAAATGAGAGATCAATGAGCGTCATACTAAAAGTAACAGTTCCAATTATTCTGCCTTTTATTTTCTGTTCCTCCTGAGCGTCGTGGGGGCAGATCCTCTTTTTTTCTCTTTTCGGCGTGAGACGACGATGCCACTATCTTTCGGATTACGGAAATTCTGTTGTCAAATCGGAACGTTATCACCTTGTCTCACTCCCCTGATGATTTGAGGGGAAATAGGGTCAGATTAGCCGGGTTAATCCATAATCCCTGAATTTAGCTATTGAGGTAACCGGAGACAAAGGCAATCAAGTTTGATCATGCATCGCTGTCTTGCGGTTTATCTGACAGCTTTTGAATGACAAGTAACCAATCTTAGAATTAAATTTCCATTTCACTGGACGCCATATTATCAGATTTCCACTGCTATTGTACAGCATAATGTCTTCACAGTCATTTGCAAGCACAATCTCATTAACACGTGCTGCCTTGTAACTTTTTACACTACGTGCCAATTTTGATGAATTGATCATATAACTTGATTAAAAATGTTTTTTTTTTCAGCACAGCCAATTTCAAAACAATGCTCAGCCATGATGCAAATATGGATTAATAGTATCAATAATGAGTAAGAACTGAAAGCACTTCTGAAATCGACTTCAAAAAAAAAAAGACATAACAACCTAAAGCCTTAAAAAAAAAAACAACAGCCTTACAGCGTTCTCAGCTCTTCTTCACTGACAGATGTTTTGTAAATAGTAAACGATGCTAAAAATACAGCGTGCAATGTGCACAATTCGGTCACTTACACACTTTCGCCGTTTCACGGCGAATAAAAGTTTTATCGTTTAAGTATTGTCCGCTGACGTCACTTTGATTCCTTGAAGTGAGGCAGAATAAACCTTGAAAGGACTCTCCTTCAATCTGCTGCTCGTAACTAACACACACACACAAACACACTCACACACGCAGTCACTCACTCACTCACACACACCGAGACTCAATTACTGCCCAATTCCCTTCTTCATCATCTCCTGCTACACCGGCCTCTTCCAAAAGCAAATCGAAAAAGGAAAACAAAGAGCAACGTTACCTGAAGTGATACTTCGAACCCGATCGAGGCGGAATTACACGAAGTGTCAAAACTAAGGGTAAGTTTTGAATTTATTGAGAGCTGGATCAGTTATTTCATTGGAGAATCAATGTTGTGTCGCTGGCTGGCTTGATTTCTTAGCGAGGGCAGCTAACTCGATAGTTTCTTTAGGTTGGCTACGCGCGTCCCTCGAGCGTAAAAAGCGCAAAACTTGTCAAAACCGTTCGGACGGGGTTGTCGTGAAAAGCCGATCGAGGGAAATATTCCGATGCGACCGCGAATATCGCAAAACTTTACGAGCGGACACAATGTTGCGCGCTGGGGTTGTGACTTCATAATAGGAATCTGCCTTTGTGCCCTCTCTCGCTTGCGCTTTAACTGTTACGTTTTTTAAATGTAAACTGTTGGTAAACACTCCTCAGTGTATCCAAACATGTTTGAAAAGAGCAAGCGCTTTCCCGTCGTTCGTTTGGGTACGTAAAAATGTAATATTTGATTTTAGAGGGCTTATTTGAAAAGGGCGATGCGGGAGAGTCACTTGGAGGAGCTGACGCTACCTTTGGTCTGTTTAATGTCCGTCTCTCAGATGATGGCAAAAGCTAACAGCTCTTCATTGAGACAACGTGATAAAAGCATTTACTTTACAATTCTGTTTGATAAAAGCTGTTAAAAGCGCACAGTTTGGTGTTTTCGACGGGGAAATCGCCTCGCGTAGTCGGAGCGGGTCGCTGGCGTTGAGTTGGAGCTTCGCGTTGCTCTTATCTTTGTTGCTTCCTTAAAGAGCAGCAGCTGCCGCCTGGCCGAGTTGTTGAAATTTATCCCTTTGTGTATATTACAATATCCTCCATTTTTTCTGCCCTCTAAACAACAAGCCTCACGCCATCTTGGTTAATTTTAACTGGCGGATCGGTGTATTCTTAGGACTCGACCTGCACATGTCGTTACAGGCAGAAAGTTTAGAAATGTCTTATGTGGTTGCGGTGACGTCATGTGAAGTTTAAGTAAAATGCGATGTTTTGCCAAGAAACCGTCGAATTTGTTATCTCGGTTGACATTGCTGTAAAACTCAGTTTTTCGGTTAGTTTTGCTGTCGGAATGACTCGGGATGAATAAAAACAACCATTTGATGTGATCTTGAGAATCGTTCGCGATGTTTAATGATTCGGTGTTTACAGGTGGAATGAATGACATCAGCACGTAATGATGTCATTTAGCGAGGTGAACTGTTTATTGTCTTTCCTTTGTTTAAAATCGACAATTTTTTGTAGTTTAAAAATTTCATAATTCCAATGAAGCATTACTTAAGAATGTGCTGTAACGATGAATCAGTGAACTATGGTTTCACATCCATTTTAGAGTTTTTCTCCCCCCCCTCGTATGACTAGAATCGTATTTTGATCCTTTCAGAATTAGACAGTCAGACATATTTGAGTTTGTCACATGAATTTATGGCTCACGAGGTTAATAATTATTGTCTCACCGTACAGTCATTTCCTCATTTAGAAGACTTAAGATGTTCTAGTTAGATTATGATACGCATGTGTACTTTTGTATGTCTGCGCCTGTGTTTTATTTGTGCCAGAGAGATCTTTACTTTACAGTTGACCTCCCGATGTGTAAGAAGTAAGCAAGGATAGTTTTACATCAGTAAATTTGTGGTGAATTGTGAATGAACAGCCACCTTCAAAAAAGCAAGTGTTACATATTTGAAAGTTTCTTTTATGCAAGTCATGAACTTTACACAATTAGTGGTCAGCGATGCAAAACCCACAGGCTCGCCATGGGCTGGTTAAATGGCTGGACTGTGTCTGTTTTGTATCAGCAGGGCTCTGTCTCATCTAGCCCAGTGCCCTAGTCATTATGCATGGAGCAGGCTGTTGTTTTTACAGAATGCCTCAGATGGAGAAGTCAGTGTTTCCACCTCCCATCTCTTTGTCTGAGTATGTGCTTCTGCTAAAGCCATGAGAGCAGGGGAGCAGATGTTTAGCCAAACATCCTGACGCGATGCTTTTCTCTTGTGGGAATGCCGCCTCTTCCTCCCTGTTCCCGATGCATCGCCTTGACAGCTGCTTGATTTCATGGAACCGCTAAGAAGCCATTAGCGGTATCAGTGAATTGAAACGGAACAGGCTCACCCACTCTCTCCTTCCATTAGAAATGACTATTGTTGGATGTTTTTTTCTTTCCTTTCTTTGTGAGTGTGTTTGTGCTTATTTGGAGCACATACAAGATCTCTTATACACTTGTGCTGTTTTTCTTACCGTGAATTAGGGAGAGCAAATCTGTCAGGGCCTGTTTGTGCTGTTGGGGTTTGAAGGGATCTCACACTGTGCTCTCTCAAGCACACCCAGACCACTGGATGTCTGTAGCTGCGAAGAGAGAGAAAGAGAGAGAGAGAGAGAAAAAGAACTTTGCTCGAGGTTAGAGTGTCAGCCGCACGTTTCTGTCCAGGATGTTTGTTGTTTTCCCGACAGGATATGGGTTAGGCTTGTGAGAAGATGTTCGTATCTAAGAATCCGTTTAATTTGGGATCTTTAGAAGGATCTTGTTTAAGCTCTGTTTGCATGTCTTTGTTGTTCGCGCAACAACAAATGATTGTGGTGTAATGAGCTGATTACGAGAAATGTGGGCTGTAAGAAATGGGCCTCGAGTGCAGAAGCTGTCGAATCCAAGTTTAGCACAGACAATCCCAAATGCACAAGGGTTTGGGTTTATAATCGCACTTCCTCCGAAACCGGGCACTGATCACTGTGGTTCATTTAAAGATGATTTGAATTTATTGGACGCTCCACTCATGCTGTTACATATGAATGACTGGAGAGCAGTTAACACGCACAGCCCTGCCTGTGTCTCATAGTCTAAATGGCTCTATGGGGTTTCATTCTACATCTTATTGGATTAGACAATATTATAGTCAGCTGCAGCGTATAACATTGTGCCTTTCACTTTAACAACTTACTCAACACCCCTTATTCACGCCTTGGTTTTGTTTGGAAAATGAACTTTTTTGTACTTTCCTGTATATTTAGCATTGTAGAATCCACTTTTGTATACATCTAAATTAGAAGAAAGATGAACAAAAGCAAATGTAAAAACGTAGTTCATCCCTCAGCGTCAGTCTGGATAGAGACACACCATTTGCAGCATCCTCAGTGAGAACCCATTGATTTTGGTTTTTAAACGTGCATCAATCATTGCACCGTTAATGGCAAAATTGATTCAGATGAACTTGGGAAAGCTCAGCCTAGAGTTTCCGGTTTGTCGTTTGATTTAACCGTCCTATAAAAGTCCAAGGCAGCGAGAAGTTCTCACCTGATCATAACACCTGTCATTTAAAGAGCTCGAACGCAAGCGCGGGCTTGATTATACAAGCTGTGGTGTGCCACGTGTGTGGCCAGTAACTGCCAAATGAATCAGCCCCGAATACTCGATGCTGGAAGGTCAGCGGTGAATTTGTTTTCCGAGCAGGTTGCGTCCTTGCACTCATAACGACTTGGCAAATCACCTTGTAAATACTGACAGATACTCTTCCCCGTGCTGCTTTGCGAGACGACAGTTGGCATGACGCTGAACGGTATCATGGATAAGTGCATCTCTATCTCGACTTACTTGGCTAATGATTTATTTTGTCGTTAGCAAACAGCTTTGATTGTAGAATTTCCTCTCAACAGTTGGCTCTTACATAATAGCGGGTTATGTGGGTTGCTGTTTAGCGTGAACATTAGCGCTCGGGAGACAACTGTTTGTGTCAGCAGAAGCACAAGTCGGTCGCGGCAGACTTGATAATTGTGTCGCAAACATGATCTTCTTTACCTTTAGCCTGCCGGTCCGTGGTAACGAGGCAGAGGAGCCGGAGATTCGCGTTTCTGCGGACAGTTAAATGAATGGGCTTTTCTACCAGCAGCTGAAGCGGGTCACACCAAACTGACTCTGTTTTCAGATAAACACAGAGAGGACACAGGGGCCGAATTTCAGAGGCAGGCAATTAGCTGCTTTTTGGTTCAGCGTCCCTCGGGCCTCTGTTTATCATTCAATGTGAGAATATCCCTGATGAAACTCAAGGTTATTTTTGTTGGGCTGTCTGAGCGCTTGTTTTTCACAGACAAGGTGAAAGGGTTGATTTTTCCCTCAAGAAAGGCTTCATATATGAGACTTGAGAAAGCAAAATCTCCTTTGCTGTAACTTCACAGCAAGGAATTAAGCTCCGGGAAGTGTATGTCGTTCAGAATACGTGTGCATCTTTCTGCCAGCCTCTGCTGTTAATCAACGAGGCCGATCTTGTGCTCGACACCTGAAGGTCGTCATTCTGAAACCTTTCTGTGCGCCTGTTGTTCTGCTTTCCATCTGCCCCCCCCCTCTCTTTCTTTCTATCTATCGCTCTCAGCTCCTCAATGAGGGTTTGAGTGCATTAGTGATTCCGGGCAGAGGAGTATTCTGGAGAGATGAGGGCTGTTTTTTCCACCCTGCACCGGTTGCGTCTCCGGTGTTGTTTGCCCTCCAGGAGACTGTCATGTTGCCTGTGCCGTGGGTTGCCACTGCAGCGCTCTGTTCCCCCCGCTGAGATAATGGAGCCCGTGTTTGAAATGCCAGTAGTTTGGCCTATTTGTTCTAGTGCTTATCGCTATATTTGCATCCAGAGTAGAAATAGCCATGATTTCAGGAATGGCAGGAATGATGCTCCTCTTGTGGGAGAGGGCAGAAGGGAGGCTGGGTGGGATTTGGCCAGAGCTGTGGGATGGGAGAGAATCTACTGCACTGTGACAGCTGACTGCAGGACATGCAGTATTTGACCCTCACACACACATACACCCTCAAAGACATTCAGAGATTGTGCTCAAGCAGCCCCCTCTTATTTATTGATCTCGCTGCATTTAAAATCTGGTCACTGCCACCACAAAGCCTTTTCATTTTAGCTGCGCTGGCAAAGAGCACCTCGGCGCAGCAAGAATTTCTAAATTTTTAATTTGCGCAGAAAGGCCCACGAAATGACAAGGATGAGATGGAGACGGAGAGACAGAAAAAGGATTGAAAATAGAATCGTTTCAGCTGACACTGTGATGTGCTTTGGAAACCGAAGCTCTTTTTGTTTTGCGTAAAGTACTGCGTAAGCTTTTGTTTGATCTCTTACAACACGAATGGTTGGTTGGGCAGTTAATAGGGCAGTTCAGTTAACCCTGACATGATACATAGAGTAAGGGTTTTTATTTTAGTATAATAATCTAGCCTTGTTTAAACTAGGTCTTGAACAGTAAACAAACCACCGTTGGATTAGCTGGGAGGTTTTATAAAAAGATCTCCAGATTGAGAGAGCTGGATTAAGGGTTCTAATCTGCGTTCGTGTGAAGGTGCATCATGGTGTGTTCCTGGAGTCTACAGACGCGGGATTAGGCGCTTCAGCAGGCCTCAAGCGCGCCGACCCGCAACAAATGTGTGTGCGTGTGTGTTTTGAGGGGGGGCGTCTGTCTCGGTCATTAGAAATTAGGCTGAGGCTGCTTTGTTTGAGGTTGGAACGGACGGGTGATTCTTTGTTTAAATAATGCAATCAGTTAAAGAGATAAGGTTAAGGACTGCAGGTTGTTTAGGTAGCAAAAGAGTGTTTGTGTCATCAGATTGTTCGGGTGAAACAGACTGCGGTGTGGCTGTTTCACATGACACTCAAAATGAGAGGAAAAACACTGCATGTGTTCTCTCTTTCTCTCACTTTCTATCTCTCTGTATTATCTCTGTTCGATGGGTAGAAAGCTGTGAAACCCGTCTGTAATATGAGCAGTCAGTAAACTTGGCAATAGCACTACAAGAAGCCTGATCCGGAGGCCATGAAGAGCCTCTTGTTGAGTCCTTCGAGTGTTGGTGTGTGTATGATTGCGTGGAAGTGCATCTGTATGTTTGTTCTGATGGCAAAGGATCATATGGAGGCATTCTAGGGCGAAGGATGAAATGAATGGTAGAGTGAGCAGTGCATCCTTATTTGACCACAGTGTTCGTGTGCGAGCGCCTCCGTAAGCGAAAGCCTTGTTTTGTGCTCTTAGGGTTTTATCTGAGTGTGTGTGCACATGCATACGGGTGACTGTGCATCTGTGTGTGTTTGTGTGCGTGTAGAGATGGAAATATCCTTTGCTCCTGCAGGCTAGAATAAATCCTGTGTGAGAGCTCCCTGGTGTAATCCAAACACTGCCAGCTAATTTAAGCGTGCAGCAGGAGCAACAGCATCTTTCATGAAAACAATGCATTCAGTCTAAAGCTCATCTTCACTTCCTTCAGTCATCTATTCAGCCATCACCTTGACTTCAGTGTTATAGCTCAAAACACAACTGCTTAAAACACCACCACACCCCAACAGAGCAGCTCAACACACCACTTTACTGAACATCCCAGTAACGTATCTCAACGAACCACCACACAACCTAATACTGTCATAACCCAACATTACAGGCCCAACACAACACCTCAACATGCAACTTGACTGAACATCCCAACTCAATGCTCAGTCCATCACCATAACCACATACACTTTAGCTCATTACAGGCCCAGCACACTTCCAGATGATCCAAGCCAGCAGTTAAACATGCCGCTTGACCAAACATCCCAACACAATGCTCAGTGCACCACCACAATCCAACCCTACACAAATATGCTACCAAATGACCCAAAATAACAGCTCAATACCTCAGTTGCCTGAACATCCCAGCAACATTAACACACCACCACAACTCAGAACTGCATCTTAGCACTAAACAGACCACCATGACCCAACATGAAAGCTCATCACACCACCATACTTCCACAGCAGCTCAACAAACCACCACACTATCAAATACTATAGCTTAACTCTCCACCATTGCCCACCTTACCACCAGTTGATCCAACACCTCAACATGGCACTTGGCTGTACATCCCAACAACATTAAGTCCCCATGAAATTAAAATGTATTTTTTTGGGCTTTTAGTATGAATATGTTAGCCTTAAGGTTATCTATAAGGTAGTGCACCCCAAAACAATGACAAAATTTGCATTTAGAAGATATAAGCATACAAAACTTAAAGTCTGTGACTTCCACCAATATGGATAAATGATTTTAATGATACCACCCTGCACTTCAGCTTTTCTTCAAACTTTCTGTCCAGTCATATGCTCTCTACAATCTAAAGCGTCCTGCTCCCTAAATAGATGCTGAATCTGCAGCATAAATCGGTCACTTGTTGATAAAATTTGTATTTTCTCTACAGTGAATGGCATGTAGTCCACTATATAGGGGACTGGGAACGATTCAGACAGTGTAAATATGTATTCTGTTGGGGTGAATGAAATCTGGTTTTGGACCGTTTTACACAAACCGCCGCATCGCGCATACAGCCTGCTGTTTCGGTCCAGAGACATATGCACGAGTCTGCGCAGACCACAAAATGTATCAGACACATTTGAATTCTACACAGAACTAGTTTAGTAGTTTAGTCTGGCCCAAGCTATAATATAAAAAAATTGGCTATTTGAAAAAGGGGGCGGGGCTGCTGTATATGTCCCACCCTGTCTTCCTGTTTCATATGAAATTACGTCAACACATAGAATAATGCTGCATGTTTCAGAGCACTTCAGTGGACCTTTAACACACCACCACAACTCACCACTGCATCTCAGCACCCAATAGACCACCACGACCCAACATAAACGCTCATCGCACCACCATACTTCCAACACAGCAACTCAACAAACCACCACAAAATCTAATACTATAGCTTAACTCGCCACCATTACCAACCAGATGATCTAACATCACAACATGGCAACATTCCATCACAATGCTCAACACACCACCATACCCCAACACTGCACACCCAGTAGACCACCACCCAACCCAGCACTTTAGCTCGACGCACCACTAAATGACCTAACACTGCATCTTAACACACTTCCCCCAAACCTAAACACTTAAGGCCAACACATCACCAGGTGACCCAAAATAACGGCTCAATACACCACTTGACTGAACATCGTAACAACATGCTCAACACACCACCACAACTCAACACTACCTCCCACATAATCTCAAAACAACAGACCAACACGCCACCAGACGACTCCACGTAACAGGTCAACACAACACTTGACTGAACATTCAACACCACAACTTAACAATATAGCTCAACTCACCTTCGTGATGTAACACGATTTCAACACCACACCCGATTACCCATTGCAACAGCTCAATACACCGCTTTTGTGAACGTCCTAAAATCTTGCTCAGCACACCCAATACAAGCCAACACTATACACTTAGCAAAGCACCATGACCCAACACAACAGCCTAAGCCACTACCACAACCCACACTACAGCTGAACACGCCGCTTGACTGAACATCCCAACTCCACCCTAACCCAACAATACACATCTAACAGAGCACCACATAACCCAATACTACAGCTCAACGTGCCATTTGTAACGTCCCAACACAGTAACATAACCCATGACCTCAACACAACAACTCAACTTATACCATGACCCCAAATTATACCCAACGCTAAAGCTCAAGGGATAGTCCACTCAAAAGTCATCATTTACTCATCTAATGTTGTTTCAGACCTATATGACTGACTTCCTTTTTTTGAAGCATATTGGGAACCAAACAATATTGATGCCCATTGGCACTGGCTACCGTGAGACATTTCTCAGAATTCGGCTCCACATAAGAATGTGAGTCACACAGCATTGAGGTAACATGAGGGTGAGTAAATGATGACATAAGATTTACCAGAACAATGTATTGGGCTTCCTTACTACCAACCTGCTGCAACGACACCAATTATGTTCCTAAAATATTTATGTTTGTTGGAAACATATTTCATATTTGTTTAAAAATGCAGGCATTTTTTGTCATTGTTGCTGCTTCACTAGATTGATGTCAGGTTGATGGCGAGAGCTTTCACATTTCGGTGTGTTGAGCTTAGGGATGATAGATGACTATCTGGTTGGTTTGTGTGTGTCAGTGTGTTTGTTCGCATGTGTGCGTGTGTTTGAGAGGAAGGCGTGACAGCTGCATAGGCAGCGGGATTGACCTTCACGCAGAGAAATCTCAAGGCCTGTTTGATTACACGGTATTCTGCTGCTTTGCGTTCTTTAGCGCTTAAGTTAATTCACGGACAGTGTTTAAGCTGCGATCGGCTTCTTTTGACTGCCAATGTTATTGCTCAGGGCCCTCAATTAGGGTACATGTTGTTGTTGTTGTTGTCACATGTAGGCTGTTATCTTTGTTTTTTGAAACGGTGTTATTATGCCAGTATTTTTTGCTTGGTATGCAATGGCCTTAAAATGATGTTTGGGCACTGTTAAAATTGTGGTTTAATACATTCATGTTTACATACTACTTGCATGATATAACTTTGTCATATTGTCATAGAGACAATTAAATGTGTGAGAGAATTCTCAACTATCATTGAAACATTTTAAAACACGACATGCATGAGATACCTTTGACTGACTAGTGAACAAACGGAGTGCATGTTGTCAAAAGCTCTTGCAAGGCTTTGCATTTTGCATGCATTTCACAGCATTTCATTTAAATGCTAACCTAAAGTAAAGCCTCTGATCATTTTCCCATTAGTTTGTTTGTTTTCATAGCTGGGAGTGCCTAAAACATGTTTTCTGTTCCTGCCGTGCCTGGCGACGACTGCAGAGCTTCAGAAACTTTCCCACATGTTCTACCTTTGTTTAAAAAGCGCTCCATTTCATGTGGAGACACATGAGTGTTTTTTCTCTCTCTCTTTCGCTCACTCTTGTTCTTCCTTTTGCTTCCATCTGGTCTTCATTTCCAGCAGACTTCAAAGGTGAAGGAAATCGAGGATAGGAAATGGGTTGAATATTAATTTGGCCTTATTGTCACGAGTTGCTGTGTTCTGCACAGATGAACTTTTACCACAAATGTAAAGCCAGATTACCGCAGTGTTTAGCAATGCGTTCAAAGACGATTGCTGTGTCCTTGTGTGTGAGAGAGAGCGACTCTGTGTGTGTGTGTGTAGCACGGTTCTTCCATTAGCGTGTGAGTGATGACCTCCAGTGTGGGCAGTTTAAGTTATAGCGTGCCCCCTCCTCTCTCTCAGATGGAGCTAATTGTCTGGTGGCCATTTTTGAGGAAGTGTTTCCAGGTATAAGTGTTTTTTTTGTGCCCTCTGGATGTCCGTGCCCTTTTTTCTTTCTGTATTTATCTTTTTTCCCATCCCTTTTTTTCTCTTAGATAAACCGCAATCGGCCTAATGATGAAAGAATAAGATTATCAACAAGAGAGAAAGAGATCTGGTCGAAGGCTGTTTTTTTTCCCAGTCACAGAACTCACACACAGATTCCATTTTGTCAGCTTTCAGCTGGGCATAATACAGCGATAAAAGACTCTGCCCTGCAGCCACACTGAATCATACAGAGCAAAGAGAGGGAGAGAGAGAGCAAGAAAGAGATGAGAAAGCAAGAGAAAAGGAAAGAGAAGTCTCTTTGTGCTGTGTGTGCTCATATTGTATGAAAAAAGATGAATCACTTCTATTTAGGGATCAGTTTCCTGAAACTGGACGGGTGAGACGATTCCACGGGAGATAGATTGTCGGGACTTGCCTGTGTTTCTCTGAAGGGTTGGAGCTAAACGTCTGCAGTCGTGGCAAGGTGCTCCCTAAAGGACCGGCTCCTCCGACAGGAAGTATCAACCTGGAGCAGAAAGAACAAAAAGGAAGAAAAAAAAAAGAGAAACCCTCCCCTCCCGTCTTTTCTCCTCGCACACCATCCTCACAGCTGCGCACAGTTTGCAGTCTATCCGAAGGGGGTGCGTTATCATTTCATCTAAATTCCTCCCCCTAGGCAAGTCAATAAAAAAAATGTAGCGTCAAGACGTTTTTGATTAGCTGGTCCTCAGGATGGATGAAGATGTTTGGGGAGAGCTCAGTGCTCGCAGAGCGCACAGATTCCGGCCTTCGTTGGCAGCAGCGCCGTGTTATTGTGGTAATGATCAGGCCGAATGTGTCGTGTAGAAAATGATCAACCCCACCAGCGCGCTCGCCATTATCTCAGTCTTCGCCTTTCCAAGCTGTCATTACGACTGAACTCCCCCTCCCCCCCGGTGACATCAGCTCTAACGCCGCACGTGTCCTTGGCCGCTGCGGCGATGAAGCGCCTCCACCATAGANTAATGATCAGGCCGAATGTGTCGTGTAGAAAATGATCAACCCCACCAGCGCGCTCGCCATTATCTCAGTCTTCGCCTTTCCAAGCTGTCATTACGACTCAACTCCCCCTCCCCCCCGGTGACATCAGCTCTAACGCCGCACGTGTCCTTGGCCGCTGCGGCGATGAAGCGCCTCCACCATAGATGGATAAGTCGAGTTTTGATTGACGTGCGGATGCTGTCAGTCACAGCTTGGCTCAGTGTGTAGCAAACAGTGGTAAACTGTTCCAGACATCTAACTCTGCCCAGATGGAAATGTTTTAAAGAACTAAAAAGAGGAACTAACTGCCCAGCCACAGATTACTCGGAGTGCGTCTGCTGTTCGTTTGTGGTGGTAATTTGTTTTAGGGTTTTTTTCCCCTCATTGTGCATGTGGTGTTTGTTTCTGAGCAGTGTGTGTATGTGCAACTTGTTATCTGTGCAGATTGAGAAGATTGGAAACCGAATCTGATTTGTGTGTCGGTTTCACCTTTGTGTCTCACTGCTGTGATGTTCCTGATAATTCTTAAGCACACACGCACACACAAACAGACAGAAAGGCACACAAATGCTGTGAGAAAACTGGAGCAGGCTGGTTTTCTGTGCAAGACAGCGTGTGTGCTTGGAAAAATGTCCCACACACCCTGGGTTTTAAAGCCTTGCTGTAATTCCAACAGGTTTAGCAGGAAAAAAGACGGAACCGGGAGCGTGTATGAGCATTCACACATTCATGTGTTTTTGCTTTGCTTGTGTGGGCATGTGAAAAGTGGTTGTCAGTGTCTTTGTGTATGTATGCGTGTGTTTTTCTTGCTTACTTAAAGCATTGGCAGCCACAGGTTGGGTATAAACACACTAAACACACTGTATTACCCCAGCCGCAGTGCTGAAACCTGTTGTCGTTGACTTTTCCCCATGAGGCCGGAGCTTATTATTAAGTGTAATTTAGGATACATTACCTCAGTTTTGTTTCTGTGACCAAATGTGCCATTAAAACACTTTCCTTTCTGTTCTTTTTCCGGTCTCTTACAGGTGGACAAGCAGTGATGTCACACAGCTGAGGACATTCCCACTCAGTGAGTATTTGTGCCATAACGCTTAAGTTTTCATCACTTTTTTTTTTTTTTTTTTTTTTTTTAAACCTTCCCTCTCTGACTTTGCATTTGTTGCAAGACCAGTTTTCCAGTTTTGAAGTCATTTGTCACGGTTATGCACCTCTGTGTTTGTTTCGGGTAATTGGACGCTGTAACCGAAAAGGGTGAACACAGATTCAGCCGATTTAAACCTAATTTAATTTCGTTCTTAGGATGTGAGCCTCTCTTTTCACCCCTCTCCCTCCCAATTAGCTGAAACAAAGCTCTCCAAAGGCAATTGTTAGGTTGACATTTCTTAAGCGTGCTTTGTTTTTATGTTGTATTTGTAAAGATCTTTAATTTGGCAATTCATTTTCACAGCCGAGTCTCTCGAAACGAAACCGCAGCGGTGAAGAGAGTTTGTGCTTTGGAACAAACAAATCAGCCGGTTTCTCTCTCTCTCCCTGTGTGGGCTCAGGCTAATTGGTAGCGCGGATGCTGGTCGCGGTGTTAGCGGTGATGCTAGGCGGGCGGCAGCCTCTCAGGGCTCTCTGCTCGGCTGCATCGTTTCATTCCCCAGCTCCCTGGTGGTTTCAGAGAGTGACAGAAATACAAGGACGTTTCTTTCCACTCTCTCGCCGTCTCCTTCTCCCTCTCCCTCTCATTCTCTCTGTCTATACCACTAACAAGTGACAATGTAGAGTTTGAGTTCTGGAGTGCTTAAAGACTGAGAAACGGACTGCAGCTGCCTCAGGTGAACATGCAGCTGTGTGTAGACCAAGCATTTCCTCAGACGTGCGTGTGAGAGAGCGAATGTGTCTGTGTGGTGCCTTACGGATGACTTTTATTAGAAAAGCGCTCCATTCACACTCCAGAGGAAACTGTATATATGGAAAGAAATATAAGGATGGCGAGAAAGAGGGAAAAACAGGGACAGACAAAGACAGCGAGACAAAGGCTCTCAGCTCCTCAGCTACACATCACTGCGGCCTCTTGCATTGGCAGCAGTCACTGCCACCGTCTCAGCCATCAATAATGGTAATGGAAGCTCCATCCGAGCATTGATTTCTGGGAATTGTAGGAAGGCGTGAAGGGTCATCCGTGCTCAACGGCTCTTGCTCGTTTAGTGAAGGCGAGACGGGTCAGGATTTCAACATGAATCACACTAACATTCCTGTATGTCTGACTTACAAGGCAATCATGCTTTGGAGGCAGCACCGTGCATGTCCTTTTAATGCCTAGGCATTGCCCTAGAAAAAAAGTAAAAGAAAAAAAAATGGAGAAAAACTTGTTTTTGGGGCTGTCGGTTTAACACCTTCATTTACTACAATTAATTACAAAAAATAAGGTGTTAAAAGAATTGACACATTTAATCATGCCCTCTGACTTACAGGCAACGTGCTTCATCAAATCGCATTAGCAGCCGGCAATGAATAACAAATATGGAGCATTGAGATACGTCTGTTTTAATAGTAAAACTGTTAAAAAATAGTTAAAAAAAAATAAAGATTACATGAAAAACTTGAAATAGGTTGAAAAATTAACTGAACTAAATAACTGAGTTTCAAGCACATAACAAACTTACTAAACATGGAAAGCAGTTTGAATGCAAACTAAAAATAAATGCTGTAAAAAGCATAGAAATTACACAATTCTTACCACAATAATTTAACATGTTTGATTTAACTACTTTTTTTTTTTTTTTTGCGAATATTAATATATGCTGTTAGTTGTGACAATTTCGGAATAGTAAAAAAAAAAAGATTACATGGAAAAACTTGAAATGAGATTAAAAAAATTAAACATAACTGAAGTAAACACGTTTCAAGCACATAACAAAATTACTAAAACATTTAAAAAAATTGGAAATTGGAAACTAAAAATAAATACTATAAAAAGCATTGAAATAATACAATTCATTTGCAGAATCCACTTTTTTTGTCTTTTCTGTGATTTACCCATATATATGCAGTTAATTGTGATAAACCATCATGACTTGGTTTGTTTTTCTTCAGAATGTTATATAACATACGAGTTCCTGTTGCTCAAACAGGATATGTATGACAGCATCGGTGTCATGGGTATGATTCAAAATTCAAGAAATTTTAAATAAGTTGCTTAGGAATACAAATATGAAACAAAGAGATATGTCTGTTTTAATAGTAAAACTATTAAAAATTGTTAAAAAAAAAAAGATTACATGAAAAACTTGAAATAATATATAAAAAATTACTAAAACATGAAAAAAATTAGAATGAAAACTAAAAATAAATACTATAAAAAGCATAGAAATAATACAATTACATAATACAATTCATTTACAGAATCCACGTTTGTGTCTTTTCTGTGGTTTACTCATCTACCACAATAATGTAACATGTTTGATTTATTTTAATTTGTTAACTTTTCTCTGAAAATATTGAGATATGCAGTTTATTGTGATATTCATTTATAATCTGCATAACATGCAATCAATTCCCTTACAATTGGAATTGATTTAATGGTTTGTTTTTCTTCAGAATGTTATATAATATACAGGTTCCTGTTGCTCAAACAGTATATGTATGGCAACATCAGTGTCATGGTTTTGATTCAAAATTCGAGAAAATGTAACATAAGTTGCTTAGGAAAAGTGTCTGCCAAGTTCATAAAAGTAAATATAGTGTTAACTGATATTAGAAACTAAACAAAAGCATACTGCAAGGGTATCGGTTATAGGGATGAGCTTTCCTTTCTCACGAAAAAAGAAAGGGAAGGAACAAAACAAAACAGTGCTTGGACACCCGGAGGGAATTACAAAAGTTTATGGATGGAGAGAATATCAACCAGTCTCTTTGGAGAGTTGAAATTGTAAAGTAAAATCAGGTCTGTCAGGACATATCGAGGAAAAAACAAAGTCCTCTATCCTTTTGGTTCTGAAAGGGAGGTTATAAGTTGTAGTCACTGAAAATGCTAGAGACTATATGGAAGAGAGAACTGAGCTCTTGCAATCTTGCCCAGGGGCAAACCAGCTATTTATTAGCGCACATGTTAAACCCTCTCTCTTCAAAGCAAACTTTCCTCCCAGCCTCCCACAGAGGGGGAAAGAGAATAATAAAGCAGAGGAAATGGCATTTCTCTGCACAAAGTGGATATGAGTGTGTTCAGTGTAACCAACTACTCTTTATTTCGAGTAGAGAAAGAAGCGGAAAAGCAAAGGAAGACAAAAGAGGGTGGTGAAAGGGAAAAAAAAAAAGAGGCAAGAGAGTGTGTTTGAGCATAGATCTTGGCCAGGCAGTGTCAGGCTCCTGGCCTCTCTCTTTCTCTTTCCTGCGTCCCTGGGGACGGCTCATAGCTCATACTTCCTGCTGGAGAGATCTTGAGCAGGAATCATGGTAGAGGGGTCTGTTTTCATTGCTGGTGCTGTGCAGTAGGAGTGTGTCTGTACTTGTGCGTCAGAGGCAAAACATACCGGTTGTTTGATACAAATAATGCAGGCCTGCTGGATTTTGTGCGCGTGTGTGTGAAAGGTGTAATGGACCCCTGCCTGAACTCTGCTGGGCCCTCCAGATCCCTGGTGAGAGTTATTACCTCAGTACAAAATGCTGGACACACACACATGCGCACACACACACACACACACGCAGTTTGAAACGGGGTGCCTCAAGTGTCTGTCATTGGCCCTTTTTTGTTTTCTCTCTCTCTCTGTCCCTCTTCTCGCCGCTTGTGATTTTACTGTTCCTTCTTGTCTTAAATATTTATTCCCGACCAGGGTACGAGGCCATGCTGATTCCGACTGTACTGGAGGAAACCGCAATAAATACTGAATCTTCCATAGAGAGATAGAATGAGTCAGTTATGAGGCCGTTAATATTCAGAGTACATCATAAACATAATCTCCTATTATCTTGCCTTAGCCAGGCCCCCCACTTGCATAAGTGTTATCATCTATGGTTTCTACACATACGCACACAATGCTCTCACATGCAGTGGATAGCTCTATTCATTTGCTGTTGCTTTAAAGTGGCAGCGCAATGACAACATAAGCCAAAAATAACAGTATAGGAACATGTAGGCACTCCTGTATCCATCTCAACTAGAAAGACAGATAAATGAATACAGAACATAGAAGAGTTAGAAGATGGAGCTGAGAGTGCGGGAGGGAGAGAGAGAGAAAAGGAGAGGGGGAAAAACATCCAGAAGGTCAGGATCAGCGGGTGGCCATCTAAGGGAGCGACATGGAGAGACTCCGATTGAGTTTCACCCGCCCCGTTACCGTGGAGATCCATCCAATAATACCACCCTATCCACAGCAGAATCACTATAATACACTACACCTACAACAGACTGACAAATAGTGCACTGGCTAAACTGAGACAGCCACAGCAGGCAGTGCTCAAATCTAAAGCAATATCTCGCTAATGCTCCGTATGAATCCACGTACTTTGCTTTAACAGCACAAATGTTTTAACCCGGCCCAACCCGAAGACAGGTGTCCTTTTGAAATAATGAAAACTAACCATTTGTTGATTGTAGTTCACTGTAGCACCATATGAGAGTGCCAATGCGGTTGGCACCTTTTTGGATTGCAGGTAACACCAAAACTATCCAGATTTGCAGGTAGTAGGTACCTGATCTTTCGTAACACCTTCTGCTTAAAAACAGACGCAAGAAACGAATCCAAGAATCAAAACGGACACTAAGCCTTGGGGCTTTTCAGAGCAACTCGGCATAAAAGGACAAGCGCTTTATCGCCACTGCTCTTACAAACTTACTAAAACGGCTCGAAATTAACCAGCAGTCACCTTCAGGCTTTCTCCACGCGGCCACTTATGCCATTAAGCAAGCAACAGCTGAGTGAAAAATATTTGATTTTGAGTCATTTTCTTCCCTCCTGAGTGGGTAAATGACCATTCGCTGCCACCACTGTATCCCTTGAAATGGCTTTTTCCTTAGATAAAGATGAATCATGAAATGCCATTTTTTTTAAGTTGAAATGGCAGATACTCATATGCTTTAGATGCTACTTACACCACCTTAAGTTCTTTCAGGCCTCTTTCAAAATTTTACCAATGTTAATAAATCAATTATTATACAATGAAATGTCATTAGACAATAATTATTGTAAAACGCCTAGTCAACACTAGGACCCTTAGAGACCTAAAGAGAGCCAGTTTAGACCCTCTAAGTCCAGTTCTAGAATAGGACCCGTGAGGCCTAGAATCTGACAAGGACCATATAATCAACGAATCATCTAAAAAATACTCTGAACTCTGAACAGCTTAGGTAATGTCTGGGACTTTCCACAAATGTGTTTTTTTTCTTTCAGTAAATGGTGATGGAGTTTAACTTCAGAAAATGATTGGAAACTTTAGGAGGTCTGACTAAACTTTGTTTATTTTCTGTTTTAGATGAGGTTTGCAATTTTTGCAACCCTGATATCAAACATTCTGATATGTCTAAATGTAGTTTAAAACTTTCATTATTGTGAATTTTGTTTTTAGTATTAAATCATGACTAAATTATGTAGTCAAAATGTATAAAAGTAACTATAACATACAGTAAGATCAAATACTAGCAACACTGTTTAAACTTAAATTAGACTGTCAGTGTACAAGTTTATCTAGTCATATCCAGCAGTCCCTTCCCCTTTTTTAAATAGCCAATAGTGATTTGTTTCTATCACAGCTTGGGCTAGAGCCGTTGAGCTGGGTGAAGCCACATTTAACAGCGTACGACAGTCTCATCAACATTGCGTTATCTATATATAAATAGCATTCTATGTAGAATTCAAATGTGTCCTATACATTTTGTGGTCTGCGCCAACTTGCGCATGTAATCAGGTCTGTGCTATTGTGTCTCTGGACCGGAGCAGGCCTTGTGTGCGTGCTGTGGTGGTTCATGTGACACAAAGTGAAACCAGACTTTGATTGCCTCAACGGAAAGCATATTTACACTGTATAGTGGACTACGTGCCATTTACCATATAGAAAATACAAATTCTGTGCATAAGTGACCGATATCAACCACAGCTTATAGTGTAGGGGACGCATCCAAAATCGTTGATCCATATTGGTGGAAGTTAGAGATTGTAAGTTTTGAATGTTTATATCTTCTAAATGCGAATTTTGTTAGTGCCTAGGAGCACACCAGCTTACAGATAACCTTAAGGCTAACATATTCATACTAAAAGTAAAAAAAAACTACAATTTTGATTTCACAGGGCTTTGAGAACATTAAAGACAGACTTCTGTCTTTTTTTGAGATCTAGACCAAGGGCTCAAGACCAAGCACACAAGATTAAGACCCTGACTAAGTGATTCTACAAGTCAGCATCCATCAAAACGCCTTGACTGGAGCACGTTACGTCATGTAATTACTCTGGGCGAACTTATTTCCGTCATCAGCCGGTAGGGTTTATTGTGTCGTTTGTAGAGACAAGAGGTTGAGATGATTTGGTAGATGGGCGAAACACATCGAACATAGCTCCTTTCTTTCTAATGCTGGTGTACGTGTTTGTGTGTATGTGTTTTCCCGTGCTGACGCTAAAAGCGGCGTGAGGACGGATCTGAAGGAGTACGCGCTGGAATACTAATGAACAAACAGAAGAAGAGGCTGTGTGCTCCCGTCTACCTCTCTGCAGTGGGCTCACTCGCTCCTCTCCCTCGCTCTCTCCCTTCATCTGCACCTCTCGCTCACACAGAGGATAAACTGTGTACATGATGACATTTACACCGCAGTTGCACGCAGAGGGAGTGTGTGTGCATGTGCGCGTGTGTGTGTGTGTGAGTCCTCTCATTCCTCTCCCCACCTCTTGTTTTTTTCCCTGCTCTTCCTTCATTTTGCTCTGTGCTCATCTTCTCTCCATCTCTCCTTCTCTCGCTGTGTGTGTTCAGCACAGGATGCGCACCTCAAGGGAGCGCGCACACACACACAGGCCATTATTTATGTCTTTTTTGAAGGGCAAATATAAAAAGGAGTGGCTTTGCTTTACTGCCACAAATTTGACGCGCTGGCTGTGGATCCAAACACACACTTAAGACTCTTACTGAACAGTAGCCGTAAACTCTGTGTGTATGTGTGTGTGTGTGTTTGTGTGAAAGGAAAGGAAAAGCAGCATCACAGCTTACATGCTTGACTCTGTAGGGTTTATGTTCCATTAAAAGTGTAAAAACGTGAGGTGCGATGAGGGGGTGTGTGTTTCGGAGGTCGGCCGGCGGGCGTCTCTCCCTTTTCTCAGAGGAATCGGGCGGTTAAGGGCAGTTAGAGGGGCTCTTGGGGAGGTTGGGGGCCCTCAAAGAAGGTTAAAGAGATTCTATTGAATCTAACCGCCCCCCTTTCTCACACACCAAGATTTGACCTCTCATAAACACACCTTTCATGCCAAGCACACACTTTCTCACACCTATCTCATTCACACTCCTAGACATAAACACACACACACACAGCCCTAGAATAGCAAGCCACCCAGGGGTCTCCCTCCCTCGACCCAGGGTATTTAGAAAGAACCCCGCAGCAGGCCCTGAGCTCAGAACGGGAGCTGGGACGATCTGGATCCAGGGTGGTCCGGGGAGATTCTTCGAGCATATCAGGGGCTTTTTGTATTCTGGGTGTCCAGGGAGAGCTCATTACGCTGGGTGTGCGTTCGCAGAACCTCCCTCACCTCTTGGAAATAGAGAGAGAGCTGCGATACTGGACCTCAGGGAGGTCATTACAGAGAGAGAGGCTGAGATAGAGAAAAAAAACAGGGAGAGAGGTGGGTATGGAGTCTTAGAAACAGAAGCGATGAAGTTTGCTGATTCGTGCCCACGGTGGAGGTCTCTGAGTGCAATTTTGGGCAGTTTTGCTGCTTTCGTTTATAGCGGCAGTGGAGAAAGGATGTGCAGAAGAAGAGAACCGGACTGGCAAGTGATGCCAGGCAGACTCGAACCGGAGCACCATGGCTCAAAAGCTACATGCATTCAAATAATCCCGTGGTTATCAGATTGATAGCTTAATCTTCATGTAAACACCTCAATCAATCCAGTTGGAAAAAAATGAGCATGTAAATGCTTGAACCTGACTATCTTCTGTCTGGATTTTAGATATGTAATCAAGGTAAAAATGACGAATAATTGCATACTTTTGATAGACATTATCACAACAGTTTTCTCTTTTTGCACTGACTCACTGGATGAGGTTTCAGAGCAACTTACAAATGTTTGACCACTGAATAACCAATCAAAATCAAGTATTTCAGACAGTACGATAACAATAATTAAATGATAGACAACATTCCCTCCAAAACTGTCAGTAGGTTTTAGAAGTGACATTGTCACTGTGATATCGTCTGGTTTATCGGTCTATCGTTAATCAGGGTGGTGGTTCAGAGCGGTAGATACAACATGAGCGTTTCTCCGTCATATCTGGCTATTGTTTACAGCTCACAAGGGTCTTGAGTGTCAGGGGGGAGGGACGGATGGTTTGGCGTGCAGATGGTCCAGGGAAGAGGGGGGCATTGTGTCTGTGTGTGGGTGATGTGCAGGGAGATATTTAGTATTTTATTGGTCTGTTCCAGAGGACCCAGCTGCTAGGTCATTCCCTGCTGGCACACACGGAGAGGGAGAGAGATGGCGAAAGAAAATACAGAGAAAGAGGGGGCATTAGTGTAGATGTCGATGCGAGCAGAGAGGATTTAAAGCGCAGAGGAGAGAAGAAAAGTGAAAAATCAGAGCTAGGATGAGAGAGAGCGAGACGGAGAGGAAAAAAGGGAGGGAAGGAGCAGGAGAGAAAGGAAAAGAGAGAGGAGAAAAAAACGAGGGAGGGAAAGAGAGATAAGCAGCGAGCGAGTGAAATGTGTCCGCCGTGATCCATCAGCCCTGCAGCCACACTAATCACAGGTGGAATTCAGCGAGCTCTTTAAAACGCTGCCTCTCATTTCAAACCCTGCCCTCGGGCTCTCTGTGTGTGTGTTTAGAAGTGTGTCAAAATCTCTCTGCTTGCCCTATTTTGTGTCTGTTTGTGTGTGTATTCCACTGTGCTTGTGTGTTGTAAGAGAAAGACAGGGATCTCACGAGACAGCACATGTAGGTTTGTGTGTATGCGTGCATATTTCTGCATGTGTGTGCACCTGTTTGTGTGTGTAAATCCCCCAGAGACGATATCTGGCTCAAACAGCTCCAGTGATCACAGATTGTGCCGTTACTCTGTGCGTGTGTGAGCGAGCAGAAAAGAGATGGAGCGCAGAGGAGAGAGGTGTGAGTGTGTGTGTGTGGGGAAGAGAGGGCAGAGCGTCTTTGTGTCTCTACCTATCCCATCATCCCGTTCAGCTCAGCAGAGGTGACACCAAGGTGAGCGTGAGCGCTCTCTCTCCTTCTCCATCACACCAGCACTGCCTCTTGCCCTCCCTCCCCTCCTCTCCTTCTCTCTCTCTCCCTCTCTCTCTCTCTCTCTCGCTGTGCCTCTCTGCACGGCTCAGTGGCAGATGGAGGCTGTGTCAGCAGGGAGAAATGGCCATTCACACACTCCTTACACACACACTCTCCCTCTCTCTCTTTCTCTCTCCTGCTCTATCGGGATGAAAAATTTTGGCCGATACGGATAGCTGATAATTAACTGATACTGAAATAAGAGAAAACTCTTATATTGGCAGATACTGATATTATCTATCTATCTATCTATCTATCTATCTATCTATCTATCTATCTATCTATCTATCTATCTATCTATCTATCTATCTATCTATCTATCTGTCTGTCTATCTATCTGTCTATCTGTCTGTCTGTCTATCTGTCTGTCTATCTGTCTGTCCACCTCTATCCTATCTATCCTTCTCTCTGTCTGTCCGTCCATGTCTCTTCCTGTCTATCCATCTATCCATCTATCTATCTATCTATCTATCTATCTATCTATCTATCTATCTATCTATCTATCTATCTATCTATCTGTCTTTCTGTCTGTCTGTCTCTCCACCTCTATCCTATCTATCCTTCTGTCTGTCAGTCCGTCCCTCTATCTATCTATCTATCTATCTATCTATCTATCTATCTATCTATCTATCTATCTATCTATCTATCTAT
>JAHKKF010525924.1:0-10149 GCA_019740295.1 Labeo calbasu
TTTAGTTTGGTTGTTTTGTGTGTGTGTGTTTGTGTCGGAGACATTGTTTGGCCCTGCAAGTTGCGTCATAACATTGCTGGAGTCCCTTTCCTGAGTAAGATTAAAAGGCTCCTTCCGGCTGTTTTGGAGCATGTATATGCCTCCGTCTAGTGGTGAAAATGTATAATGTTTTATATCTGCACCTACTAATTCAGTCATGAATGCTTACTGATAAAAGGTATCAAACCTGTATGTTGACACTGTATTAAATCAATAGCTCACCCAAAAAATAAATTAATTTAATCGTTTACTTACCTTCATTACGTTTTTTATCTGCACATAATAACACTGATGTTCAATAACAGTGGACCTCACTGACTTCAACACTAGAACCCGGTCACCATGAATTTGCTAAGTAAGACATGTTCCTGGATCAACATTACTGTCCAAAAATATAGACTTAACCTAATCCCTCCCCCTAAACCTATCCCTAACCATAATTTATTCCTAAAATCAGAGGGAAATGATAGCTGATTAAAAAGGGTGTAGAAGCATCTAACTCTGATCATAAGCCTAAAACTGACATTTCCTGAAAAGTTATCCCTCAATTCCGATTGGTTGAAGATGTTAATTCAAGAACATGTTGTACTTGGTGAAATCACGTTCACGTGTCTCCTCTCTTTTCTTGAATAACAGGACACACCTTGGAACCCACTGAGACATATTTACTTAATAGCCTACGTTATTTTGTGTTGTACAGAAATAAAGAATTACAAATCTCTAACACATTTTTTGTGCCATTTTTAATTTTTTATAGTTAATCGTGGTCTTTGTTTGGTCCTTTTTGGTAGCTATTTGTGTATTTTCAAAATAGATAAAATACTTATTTAACCCCCAGATTGCCTGTATCGAGTTGTGTTATGTCGCTGAAACCTAACTTTAATAAACACAAGATGTTAGAGTGAACGGCTGCAGTACTGGCTGAGCGAATTTTCTGCGTTCCTGCAAGGAAATATGGAGTAAGATAAAGTGAGGATGTAATGGTAAGTTTTGCTTGTTTAAAACATAATAATTACTATTTTAATTCTATTAAGCTGGCTGCTTCAAATCACACCAGCCAATGCAAAGCGTCAACAGTGAAGAAATCGACATTAGCAGCAGCCAGCTAGCAACTACAGTATTCAGCATTTTAAGTGGATCAAAAAATGTTAATCAAAGTGGTCTTAAGACAAGAACGGGTATTGTTTTGGTTTTAGGACCACTTTGATGAAAGGTTTTAAACGACTTCAAATGTTGACTACTGTAAATCTATAGAAAACTATAGGTTCGCAGTATCTATAGGAAAACAAAGGTAGAGACGTCTTATGAACGTGTGTATATATATATATATATATATATATATATATATTTTTTTTTTTTTTTAAACTTGCTAGCCGGAGTGAATATTTGCGCCAAGTTGCTTGGAGACGCATGTGTTTTGTGTTTCAGAATCAGCTCAAAATGTCAATCTGTTTAATTTAAATGTCAAATTATGTTCTTAATTATTTATTTGTATTTATTTTATTTTATTTTACAAACGTATTTGTTACCATTTACAAGGAAAAGCACCCTGTTTTAAAGGGATAGTCCACCTGAAAATGAAAATTCTGTGATCATGTACTGACCCTCATGTCATTCCATGTCATATCTGTGTGAAGACTTTTTCTTCAGTGGAACACAAAAGAAGATATTTTGAAAATATCAATATTGATGCTGGTCCACCAAAACATACCAAACCAGCATCCCAGCATCAAAACATACCTACCAGCATATGCTGTTTTTTTCACCATGGAATTTCGGGGTACCTGACCTCCACAGTATTTTTGTCCGTACTATGGGACATATGGTAACCATTTGGTTACCAACATGTGTTTTAGAGTAGAAAGAAAGTCATGTAGCTACATCATGAGAAATGACGTAAGGGTGAAAAAATGTTAACACAATTTTCATTTTTGAATGAACTGTCCCTTTAAAGGGGCATCGTGCAACATCTTACCCTACATATAAAGAAAACAACAAGTATGAAACAAGTGGCTAATCAGTCATTAAAACTAATGAAACTGTGTAATGATCACATGGTGAGTCATAAGCTACTGGTTTACAGAAAGCTCCACAAGAACTTCTGAGAAATTGCTGATGACTTCAAACATCTGGATCTCTGTCATGAACTACAAAGAAATATAGTGTCAACTAATCCACGTCATTCAGCACGTAGACACGATCTCAATTTAAACCACCCCTGCTGTTGAGCAAGCACTCCAGTGGACAGACAGACTCCAGAGTGTGTTTGTAAAAGTGAGCAAACGTGAGCAATGTCTGCAAACAGAGAGGGAATGCACTCCAATCTTATTGACGGACCTGACGAGGACTGCTGCAGTCCAGAGGTGCGATATTCAGGTATGACAATCACAGCATGTGCTCTCTCTTTAACTTAATTTTTACATTTACATTGTGTGTAACGAGACCCATTTTTCTTCAATCCTTGTTAGGTAAATGTTTGGTTGCATTTGCATCAGATATATCATTTTTGGGCACACAGACATGCTCCCAGCACAATGTTTGATCATTTATTTCAGAGTTTAACCATCATAGACATTACATTATACACATGCTCTTTAATATTCTTGATATTCACTAGATGACTGATATGTGTACCTCAACCCTTGATTCTTACTTGATTACATTCCTGAATGTGAACTTTTTTTTCTTTTTGGGTAGTATTTCAAACTCAGATGCTGCAGTTGTTTGTGTTCATTTTTACGCTTAAAACTTCCAGCTCTACACCCATCCACTGTTATTGGAAGAAGTACTGATCAATAATCTCAGGGTTTGAGTAAACCTGGCAAAATACTGTAAATGATTTACTGAGGCATGTGTATTCTGGAATGCTTTTTTTTTTTTTTTTTTTTTAAGAAATTGTGTGTAAACTCATACATTGTTACACTTGCTGGTTTTCATACAACTGCTATATTGTAAATCAAGTTGTTTCTTTCCAGTATTTCAGAACCCAGGTAAAAGAAGAGGGTTTTGCCAAGATCCCTTCAAGGTGGCAACAGTATGCCTGACTGCCTTCTGCCTCATCTTAGTCCTGATCTTGGTGGTCACAAGTGTTCATAGCGGTACTTCTTCTTTCTTACTTACATGACTTGGGTGTAAACATGTTTATTAACAAGTAGGTCTGGACGTTATAACATATTTCTAGATTCAGTTTGATTCTGATTCATTTTAATTAAGTTGATTTGATTCTATTGCAATGCCCATTTTGCTTACATATATGAAAAACCTGTAAATTATTTTTTGAACTTGTAAATTATAGTCTTTTTATTTTAAAATTTCACATTTAATTCAATGCATTATTTTCAGTTTCTTTGTAATTAATTGTAAAATTGACCAGCAACAAGTGAAAAATATAGCTGCAAGCAGCAGTTAAGACTAATCTTATCATTTTTGACCAAACTGGTCAGAAGTTATAAGCAGAAATGTAAATATTTTATATCTTGTGACCAGTAGGTGGTGCTGTGCCCAAACTACTTATATCCCCTCAGGTCAAGCTTGTTACAACACATAGCAAGTTTGGTCAGAATTCACTAAAGCATTGCAGAGATATAGCCTCATGTCCTTTTTTGCACAAACTTCATCAAATTCATTAGCACACTTTACAAATTATGGTTTGGTATATCATAAAGCTTTTGATAACTTTTTGCCAGCATTGTCTGAAGATGATCTGAGCCAGTTTTGGTGAAAATTGGACAAACTGTCTAGGACAAGTTCAAAAAAGTAAATATTTCAGAAAATAGAAATAAAAGATTAGATTTCTAGAAATTAAATTTTTTGTATGCTTTCAACTTGGTATGAGCCAATGAATCAGAAGGAAAAAAGAGTTTTGCTTTTAGACCTTAAAAAGTTATTAGCACAAACATGAGTGCAAACTTGGCCTTTGGTGTCGCTAGAGAGTTTGAGTTAGAGACTCCAAATTTGCTGTGGTTAATGATAAGACTGTTCTCTATGTGTTAAATTTCATAACTAAAGCGATTCTATAAGATTCATAACAATATGTTAAAGCATTTGAAAGATACAGCGTTTTACTACAAAATTCAACATGGTCCACGCTCAAAATGGCTGACATTGGGAAATTTGGTATTGTTTGATTCGGTATGCTACTCCGAAGCTAACAAGATCACTCTTAGGATTTTTGGCCAAACTGTTCAGAAAATACAAACATAAATGTCAAACTTTTATATCTTTTGATCAGTAGGTGGTGCTGTGCCGAAACTACTTGTGTGCCCTCAGGTCATGCTTGCTATAACACATACCAAGTTGGTCAGAATTCACTAAAGCATTGCGGACATATAGCCTCATGTCCTTATTTGGCCTGTTGGTGGCGCTAGAGAGTTTGACTTAGAGACTCCAAATTTGCTGTGATTAATGATGAGACTGTCCTCAATCCGTGTGCGAAATTTCAAAACTTTCTCGCAAGTGATTCTATAAGATTCATAAAATTCATTACAATACATTAAAGCGTTTGAAACATGCAGCATTTTAATACAAAAGTTGAAATGGCCCATCAAAATGGCTGACATAGGAAAATTTGGTATTGAGTGATTCGGTATGGTACGCCGAATCTAACAAGATAGCTGTGTCGAAACTACTCGTGCCTTAAGGTTATGCTTGCTATTACATGTACCAAGTTTGGTCTGAATCCGTTAAAGTGCTGCAAACATATAGCCATGTCCATTTTTGCACAAACTTCGTCAAATTCATTAACGTGCTTTACGAAAACTGTTTGGCGTATCAAAAAGCTTTTGATAACTTTTTGCCAGCATTGTCTGAAGATGATCTGAGCCAGTTTTGATGAAAATCAGACAAACCGTCTAGGACGAGTTATAAAAAGTAGATTTTTGGCCAAAATAAAAATTGCGAAAAACCTTGACCCACAGAAATCTTAATTTTTGTATGCATTCGACTCAGCATGAGCCAAAGAATTAGAAGAAAAATTTTGCTTCTAGACCACACGGTTCAGAAGTTATTAGTAGAAATATAAGTGCAAATTTGGCATATTGGTGGCACTAGAGAGTTTGAGTTAGAGACTCCAAATTCGCTATGGTTAATATTGAGACAGTCAATATTAACCATACTTTCTCGCAAGCGATTCTATGGTCTGAGTCCTCTAAGCATTGTGATCTGAGCCAATTTTGGTGAATATCAGACAAACCGTCGAGGATGATTCCAAAAAAGTACATTTTCTGCAAAATTCAAAATTGTGAAAAATCTTGAACCATAGAAATTATGATTTTGGTATGTATTCGACTTGTTCATGAGCAAAAGAATCAGAGGAAATATTTTGTTTCTAAACCTCATGGTTCAAAAGTTACAGTAGAAATATGAGTGCAAATTGGCAGCGCTAGAGAGTTCAAGTTAGAGACTCCAAATATGCTATGGGTAATACTGAAACTGTCCTCTATCTGTGTGCCAAATTTTAATCCCGCAAGCAGTTTTATGGGCTGCCATCGACACCCCGAGCGGAAGAAGAAAAGAAACTTCAAATCCTAAATCTTTATATATTTTATCATTAACCCACATCTGCTTTCATTTCGTTTACTGTGTTTTAGGTAAGGCACGTTCATCTGATCAGGATTCCCTGTCCAGCACTGCATCTAGCGAATCGCAAATGCAGAAAGGCTGCGCTAAAGTCACGGCTCTGACTGAAGAACTGCAGTCTGTGAAGAGAGAAAATAGCGAACTGGAGAAAGAACGGACGCAGTTGAAGAACAAAATTGCTGAGCTTGGTTAGTGAGGTGCAAGTGCATGCATTTGTGCTAGCAACAAACAATATCTGTTGCATTTCATAACATCAAAATGCAATGTCTTTTTTTTTAGAGGCAACCCCTCCACCACAAACCACTCTTTTGCCAACGAAGAGTCCCTGTCCTGAAGAATGGAAGCACTTTAACGGCAGCTGTTATTACGTCTCAGAATACCGAAGGAGTTGGTCGGACAGTCAGGCGTACTGCAAGCGACAAGGAGGACATCTGGCCATCATCCTCACAGCTGAAGAACAGGTAAGGTCTGCTCTGTGCATGTTTGCTGAACATTTAATGACTTGTACTGACTTCCGATATCTATATGTGTTTAAAAAGAAAATAAACTGTTGGCCTAGAATATATCGAGGAAGGGAGCCTACAGTAGTTGAAACATGTTAACCATTAAAAGGGATTCCTAAGTTTTTTTTTTGACTGATTTTATTGATATTTGACCTCTTGACCCGATGAAGACCTTCATATGGAACCTGCTGCCCCGTGGATACTGGAACGCTTACTGGTTTGGCATTAGTGATGAAAAAGTAGAAGACGACTGGTACTGGGTGGACGGAACTAAACTGGTTGGAGGGTAAGAATGTCGCATTTTTATTTTTATGTTTACAAGCTAAGACTCTTGCCTTAAAAGTCAAAACACTCTAGAACACACTTTAGGATTATGACACATCTCACGTGAGTTAAAACTACTGAATCATATTTTTTCATTTCTCTTTTGGGTAAAAGTCTTGTGGTAATACACTGACTCCTCTCATCCTTCCTGTCTCTTCTTCCTCTTTGTTAAAAAATAAAATAATAATAGAAATGAGACAAACAGAAAAAAGGGAACTTGCATAAAATAATTTTCTCAGAATTTTTATATTCTCAAAATGATTTATATATACACTACCTGTAGGGCTGCTCGATTATGACAAAAATCATAAGTGTTGATTATTCCCTTGAAATTGTAATTGCAATTATTAATTCAGATTATCACAATTTACATTGAATGATGTTTTGAATAGGTTTTACCATTGTTTGAAGCAACTGCATTCCATATTTTTATATATAGTAAATATAAAAAAGTAAAAATGTAAAAATTAAAGCAATGAGAGAAAGACATAAGATAGCCTTAAGATAACCTGTAGGAAAAATACACACTCTCTCTCTCTCTCTCTCTCTCACACACATCTTAAGAAAGCAGAATAATGGTAAGTGGAAAGTGGATTGATTTTTATTTTTTGGGAACTGTGCCTTTGAACGACTACATAATTGTGGCATCTGTAACTGTAATCACGATTAGAAATTTGATCAATTGTGCAGCCCTAACTACTAGTCAAAAGTTTTTGGACAGTAAGATTTTTAATGGTTTTTAATGAAGTCTCTTCTACTCACCAAGCCTGCATTTGTTTGATCCAAAGTACAGCAAAAGCAGTACAATTTTGAAATAGTTTTACTATTTAAAATAACTGTTTTTTATTTAAATGTATTTTTAAATGTAATTTATTCCTGTTATTTCAAAGCTGAATTTTTAGTATCATTACTCCAGTCTTCAGTGTCACATGATTCTTTAGAAATCATTCTAATATTCTAATTTTCTGCTCAGAGAACATTTTATTATTATTGTTATTGTTATTATTGTTGTTGTTGTTGTTGAAAACCGCTGAGTCGAATTTTTCATGTTTCTTTGATGAATAGAAAGTTCACAAGAACTGCATTCATCTGAAATAGAAATCTTTTGCATCATTATAAATGTCATTATCATCACTTTTGATCAATTTAAAGCATCCTTGCTAAAAAAAAATGTATTAATTTCTATCATTTCTAGCCCCCTAAAAAAAAAAAAAACTTCTACTGACTCCAAGCTTTTGAATGGTATAGTCTATAATGTTATAAAAGCTTTTTCATTCAGATAAATGCTGATCTTTGGATCTTTCTATTCATCAAGTAATCCTGAATAAAATATACTCAGCCGTTTTAAATATTGATAATAATAATAATAATAATAATAATAATAATAATAATAATAATAAAGGATCTTGTGACTGGAGTAATAAAGCTGAAAATTTAGCTTTGATCACAGGAATAAATTACATTTTAATATATTACTATATTCAAATAGAAAGCAGTTATTTTAAATAGTAAAAATATTTCACAATATTCCTGCTTTTGCTGTATTTTGGATTAAATAAATGCAGGTTTGGTGAGCAGAAAAGACTTCTTTAAAAAACATTAAAAATCTTACTGTCCAAAAACATTTGACTGGTAGTGTATATTCAGTGTTTAATGGTCATTTGAGATTCTTTAATAGTAGTGACTACTTGAGAATTAGAAATTGATATTTTACCCTTTACATATATAATTATTAATGAGAAAATATTACAGGAATAAATATTTTTCTTTTATTTTGTGCTAATTTTAATTTTATTTTATTTAAAGCAGTTATGTAGTCATATACTGTACATATATAGGTTTTATCACAGCCTGATTAATGTATAATAAAATAAACCAGGGTAGAAAATGGTTATATAAAAATAAAATTAACTGTTTTGAGTACAAGAAACATTAACTAACATTAAGTAGACTATAAAAAAAAAATCTCAAATGCAATGCCCCTTTTAAAAACCTACCAAAAATATCATAAAATAAGAGAAATGTCATTAACCGTAGTATATTAAATGTATTTTAGCATTACTTTAATTTGCCATTGTCATTTAAAAAAAAAAAAATTATGCTACTTCCACCATCCTAAGGAAACCAGGCTGTCTGACTGGGATTATTTAACGCATTTAACGCCCTTAGAAACTTTCTTCTTTCTCCTCCATAGTTTCTGGGAAGATGGTGAGCCCAACAACCATATTAATGAAGACTGCGGCTACATGATAAAAACAGATGTTTTAAGCCGTGTGGCTATAAAGAGCTGGTATGACGCGCCCTGTTACATGTCCTTGCCCTGGATCTGTGAGAAGCTGGTGTCCTCCTGATCTTTACTCCTACCATCTTCATCATCTTTACTAGACATTCATTGATCATTAGTAATACAAGCTGTAATGTAATTTCCGTTGCATTTAGAATGTCTGGTCTCAGGGTTTCAATGTTAAAATGTTAAAATGATTTGCTGCATGATTTGCTGAGTCAAAAAAAGCAATTAACTGTTTGTTTTAATGTGATACCATATGTGCATTAATCTACAATTAGCTATGATTTTTAACACTGGATGATTTAGTGAATTTATTAACTGCTTGAATTTTCAATCACAAATCACAAAATCTTTTTATGTAAAACATGTTGTCTTTCCATAAACAACTAAACATTTTTGAAGCGTTTTGTATGCATTTTGGGGGGTAACCAATAATAATATAATAGTCCATTTATATAAATATCTATTTTTTCTTTAACTTTTAAGAATGTCTAGCAGTTCCTCTTACACTCAGTAGGGCGCAGCATTGAGTCATGATTTTGACCATAACGATATTATACGATCAATACCTGGTTTTCTTTCTCTCGTCATGTTTTATATGTAGATTTTCCTTCATATTGACAAACTTCATCATCCTTACGTTCAAAATAATCACACAAATCCCCAAAAGCCGTGCCTTTGTTGTTGTTTTTTTCTGGAGTATGTGCATCAATTTAGTTCAGATTCATTTTAAGATTATTTATTTTAAACCATTATAAACTTCACTAGTTTAGAATGTGACCAACTAAATCAAATTCTACAGTCAAAGTTTTTGGAAAGCAATACAAACAGTCTTTTTGATCTTCTTTATATGTTTTTGGCATACAAAACAGCCCCTTGCCCTGTGTAGGCTGGATTAAAGCTTTTACATAAGGTGCACGGATGGATGCGTTTTGGATCGTGTCCTTTCACGTCCCAGCCGACTGTTTTTTATGACAGGGCTGTGACTGATTGCCACAGTTACTCACAGTGAGGCCACCAGCCTAATCAAAGTACTATATTTTACGTGCATCAGCTTAATCTTAATCACAGTCCATAAAGGGGTCATGTAGACTGAAGGAGAACTGCACGTAGGCTATTGTGTTTTGAGCTAATTATTTAATACCTGGTACGGCAAAGCAACACCATTATCAACTCTGATGAGGCTTGTGGAACACATTGCTAGCCGTAATTTTTAAGAGTTTTTTGGGAGTGTGAAGCATAAACACGGTGTAACCCCAAAAGCGATTGATTTCACAGCAGTAATGGACAGGTGAAATATCACTATAGTAATATCTGTATTATGTAGTAACATACATTGCCTTAATCAATAATATTCAATAATTTCAGCATTGCGTGATCCCATTTCAAAGTGATTTCTGTCATTTTTAAAAAAAAAAA